>WEDG01003768.1:0-63868 GCA_017591395.1 Schistocephalus solidus | reverse complement strand
GTCGGATCCCGGTGCTTTACCGCTGGAAATCCGCTGCACGGCCCGGATGGTTTCTGGTAGCGGCAGATCCAGGTCATTGTTCGTGTCCACTCTGAGGAGCCGGTCAACGGCATCGGAGATGCATTGATGAGCAATTCAGGACATTTCTAAAGCGCTCGGCCCAGCTTCCAGAATCTATGGATTTCCGTCAGCAGCCGAGCTGAGCAGCGGTGCGGACCCTTGACACACGGGCCGTAGATGGCCTTGATGGCTTTGGAAAAAGTTTTAATCACCGTATACCCCCGGATTCCCCAGCCTTCGGATCATCCAGGCATCCCACCTGCCGCTGCTGCCGCTGCCGGCAATCCGAACAGGCCGCTGGTGGCACCAGTCCGAAGGTCCATGGCATCTTGTGTAGTCCATTCTTTCCAGCGCTGATGTCGGCGTCATTGCCGTCACACCAGTCTTGTGTCGACGGCGGGCGCGTCCGAGGACATCGAGGGCCGGGTGGACTGATGATCATTTTCGCAGCTGGGACACCCATCGTGTCTCCACGGTAGCATTATCAGCTGGAGCATGCAAGTCCTCCAGGTTCTCGGTTATTTGGTTAATGAAATCAAAACAGTGAGCAGGCAAATTTAATAAAAGAGTATTTAACTCTACCTGGTGGCCTCTTACCTTGCTTTCGTCGGGTTGCAGTCGGAGCCTCATCTGGGAGATGACGATGGGCGGTGATCTGTCCAACCATCGGCATCGCGGATCGCCTTGGTTAACAGCACGTCCTGTCAATTCGCCTCCGACGAGAACATAGTCGTCAGCAGATGCCAGCGCGTGCGACCGAGGGCGCATCCACGTGGCCTCTCCCGCGTCAGGCGGAAGAAGGTGTTGGTCAGTGGGCGAGACGGTGTTCCGCACACGTGCGCAGAAGAAGGAGGCCGTTATCGTTACAGCGCTACCGAGATCGTGGGGACTCCAGCACTCCCAGCCAGGCAGCGTGGTCCGTCCCGACGCGCATTCGAAGTCACCGAGACAAATTAACTTGTCCTCTTTCGGCACAGTCGCTCCAGCAAGGCGTGCAGGTCCTCAGTAGAATTTGTCCTTCGCCGCATCAGAGCTCGTCATTGAGCGTAGGCGCGCTGATGATGGTGTCGAACTGGTCTCCGAAGAGGCAGGCGGAGGTTTCCATCGATATTGATAATCTGCGGCACAGCAGACGTCCAACAATAAGTCGTTCGGCGGCGGCATTTGCCGCCTGGTATGAAGGTGTAGCTGGCAATCCATTTCTCCAGCTGACCCTGCTCAGAGAATCGGGTCTCGCTGAGAGCAGCAATGCCCACCTTGTAGCGCGCCAGTTCTCGAGCGATCTAGTGCCGTCCCTCCGTTCCGGCCGGTTGCTCCTAGGATTGTCTAAAAGGGAATGACATTCCAGGCTGCTAGTGTGAGTGGACTCACCCGGAGCAGCCTGGAGGGTATGGCGATGGGGACTGGGACGGGGGTATTGTTGTTTGTTTGAGTTTTACGACCGCGTATTTTGCGATTCATGAGAGCCGCGGCCGGCTGTAGAAGACGATGATACCCCGGCATTTGTTTAGGGGCACCTTTCATGCCCCTTTCCTCCGCGAGGAGTAAGCAGTGTTGTCTCCCTAAATAGGACTGTCTCGACATCCCAGACGACTGCCAACTCCACTATGGGTCACGGTTTTGTTTTAGATGGGAGAACGACCCGAGTTTAACCTGGCCGCCTACGGGTCATTGCTGCGCGCCACTCGTAGGACTTTTGAGAGGGGAGGTGGGAGTTCGGGAGTCAGACATACTGGGTGTGGAGGCACACAACACCGGAGACCTCAGGCGGAGGCTAATTAGGCGATCATTGATACCCTGCGGCAGACAGGGCAGACGTCCCACGATGTCGCAAAAGACGTGATAACCAGCATTTGTTTAGGGCACCTTTGCTAGCCCCTTCCACCGCGAGGAGGCAAGCAGTGCTGTCCCTAAATAGGGCTGCTCGGACATCCCAGACGGCTGCTGAACTCCACTATGGGTCACGGTTTTGGTTTAGAGGGAGAACGACCCGAGTTAACCCTGGCTACCTACGGGGTAACTGTCGCCCCCACCGTAGGACTTTTAGAGAGGGGGATGTGGGAAGTTCGGTCATGTAATGCCTCAACCCAGCATATTCTTCCCAGAGTGTCCCAAGTGAATTTCGTTCTCTTAACTCTGCCCCCCGGCGGCATTTGCGCCAACGCGTCTGCAACTTTTGACCGAAAACATCTCAAAACGACTAACAGTCAATTAAATTCGTTTACTTATCATTTCTAGCATCTCTGAATGACTACTTCCCCAAAACATATGCTCCGTATGAAGCATAAAGCATGCTGCACATATTAACGGGAGAGGGGGGAATAAATGCAGATAAAAAGCTTGAAAAATTAATAGCAACAGGCGGCCAAATGGAAGGTCTCCAGTCAGAAGTAAGAAAACAATGAGCCCCCAAATTTATATGGAGCTTTGGATAATCCTGGACGTAGTTGCGGAGCGTAGGATCTGGATTTACTTCGAAAATTGTACATTTTAAATTTATTAACCTCACGCATGCGTGCTCCCATATAGGAATAAAGTGGGGGCTGACTGAAAACGAAAATAGCTCAGAAATTCCAACATCCATCCCCAACTCCTTTGTCAGCAAGGGTTTCAGTATTTGGTGTATTGCAAGTTCCTCCAAATCTAGTGATTGAACAGCGCTCTGAGTTTCTTAACGGGATCTTCATAGGAAGGCAGAAGTTGTCGCCCATGTCGAATACAACTAGTCATGTCTGAGAACAGGTGATCCCTTCTGTTTATATCAAACCCAATCGACACATACGAAGCACGTTTGGCATTATGTGGTTGATTCAGATTTCTGGGCAGCAAGTGTGATACATTGATAAGAGCTCCTCTTTTCTGTCGTCGCCTGTCCGAACGGGAAATTGTTACTGGTTGGACGTTCTACCAGACCTGTCCCATTGAAACGTACCCTGCCAGTAATATATATTCAGGCTTTGAAAATCCTTCCATTTGGTCTTCCCACTCTTCCTGGAGTCTCGGTTATTTTATGAGTGGCAAGTTAAGTATCTTGTGGCTGATTCTTATGCTTAATATGTGCGTTTGTTTATATATGTGTCTCTTATGGCATTCAGATGGGTACGGAATGGATGTGTGTGTGGTTTTTTTGGATGGTCCTTCGAAATTCTTCCACAAGGTAGTGGCTGCATTTGTAGCCATCTCCGTAAAACTGTGTCCGATTTCTCTGCTATCCAGCCCCGTTATTTTTTAAAATCTATTTTAGCAGTTCACAGAGCCACAGAAACACACATTTTGCGAGGAAAACGATGGATCAGATGAAACGATTTTGTTTGATATTCAAAAATTAAGAAAGCTTAAGTATAAGTGTCGTTGGTGCCGTTGGGAAACTTAACCTGCTGCTTAGGCTCATGAAACCTGTGACAATCCATTGTTACGCTAAAATTCTCACTCACTTGGTACTGTTAAATATTGAAGGCAGGCGTCAAGTCAAGGTGACCCTACAGCCACTGCCACTTTCGATAGATGGCTGGATGTCAACGAAACCGAAATGAAGAAGAATTCGTTTTCATGTGTTGCGTTAGCCCTGCCAGCACCCGCCCCGCCGTCCCCCTTCATATCCCCGAGGAAAAAGTAGGCTTTGAGGGGCGTGGAGGGAGCAAACCGGCGGAGATATTGCTGGAAAATTCATTGATGTGGCCCCTTCTTGCTCCACTACGGAAAAAATGTTCAGGGGACGACGCGTTTTGTTATTTTTTGTCACTTTTTGACGAAATTGATTTTCCCGCACGTTAAAAGCCCCCTTGCACAACTGGTAACTCGGCCATACGGATCTTACGCGGCTCCCACTACCTCACGACATAGGACCCAAGACATGATTAAGGAGTTGGAGCTGATTTATTTAAAAAAATAGATTGCGAATGATATGTACAGTCATAAATGTCGTCCACCCTCCTCGGTCAAGGACATGGGCAGCGTCGCTTCCTCAGCCGGTTCCTGCAATAGAAATCCGTTAAATAAAGGTGAAATAGTGCTTTGTTAATTGAATAAAGAGCATTAACTTACTAATATATGATACCTACAGCTAAGAGGTATTGAAACGTGCATGTTTATGTATACATGTAGGAAAACATTACATTGCGAGTGACAGTCACACTACTGCGGTAGTAACAGCTAAATATAAAAACTAACTACCATAATAATATCAGTAGGTGTAAAAGATAACATTATAAACTTACTTACTTTTACTTGTTACGGCTGCGATCGTGCCTGATATAACCGGCCTCGATGATGCCACATATTACACCATTCCATGCGTGAAGATTCGCGGCAGCAGACCTGGATAGGTCAGCCTATACCGAAGGTCCAAGCACTGCCTACATGTCTTAACAACGGCTCATTGCGTGATTTCTTTTAACGGGTCAGCACTATAACTGCACTATAACTGTAATTACAAAAGTTTTTTTTGTAATACTTAGCATTAAAGTATTAATAGTTATGAGCTATGGGACATCACCCTGCCATCGGAAGGAGACAACTTTGGCCACATGTCCGCACAGCCAGAACATAATGGTGGCTGAATATATATGGTAGAATTATTCAAAACTATAATTTAGCCTGTCAGTATTATCCCGGCGTTTGGTTCTGCCACCATAACGGTCTCTCATCCCATGCAACCACTCGAAAATTCAACCGTCGTAGTCCAAAGATGTCCACCGTATGTTCCACACCATGCTGGTGCAGGGACGGTGAATAGCGCATGGATTAGTTTTAAGTGATAGTAGACTTGCGCTGCCGCTAGCGCACTCTCTCCTCCACCCACACCTGAGCCCGTTGTCATGACAGAGTCAAGAACACCGGAGGCGGGAGAAGATGCAGGGGGCTGGCGCGGCAGGAGCCGCCCCTGGGCATACCACCACACTTGGTTCGGATCCCACGGAGTCGGAGTGCATAAAGGCCACGTTATGAAGGAGCCATTGCCGTCTGACTCTCAGTCCGCCAGTCAGCCACTCCATAGAAGTCAAACATTAGGCTGAACACGTGGTTCGATTTATCCCGTTAGTTGGCAACCTTCCAAGCCACGGCTTTTAGCGCACCGTGATAGTTTCAAGCGTGTCAGATTGCTTATAGCGTAGAAAATGCTCTGAGCCGTTGACCTCACTCTCTCCCTCACCCCCACAATCGAACCACTGTCCGAGCAGGTCATTTGTCTGATGCGGAAGTGGGCGCAGCTGCTGGTGACCTCGTCTACGTTTACTACGGTCGCGACCTGGACCCCGAAACACAAGCACCAGGAGTTCACACAACAAGGGGTTGAAAGGCTCACGTCTCATGTGTGAGATAGCCAGAGGTCACGTTAAGAAGGAGCCATCGCAGCCCGACTCTCAGATCACCAGTCAGCGCCTCCACACAACACACATTAGATAATCTGCGAGGTCTGCGTGTAATTGTCAGTTGGAAAACTTCCAACCTACGGCGCTTATCGCCCCGGGATATTCTCAAGCTCAGATCACACATGCAACAGAGGAGTCACATAGAGAAAGCGCCGAGGATCATTCTTGCCTTTTACTCAGTTATGCAGAATAAGAGCATGTTTTTTGTGGTGTTGCGCGTGATCATGTGAGGTGCAGAGGCTGATGAGGAGAGATGTAGTGTTCTGGTATAGCCGGTGGTGTCCTACCACAGGTTTTCATGGAGATGCATGTGACCCTAATAGGCCCATGCGGTGTGTGAATGTGCGTGGGCAGTGTGGACAGTTGCGTCGGATGCGCCGGGTGTATGTTGGTGCTCCTGGCTTTTATTCGCCGGGCTCTGTGCAAAGGATTTGAAAGTGACCGACCAGGCCGATGTGTGATGTGCATGTGCGGTGAAAATAAGGACAAGATATGTCGGGAGGTGCTGAGTCTGCGGGGGCTTTGCTGCGAGTACTGGTAGTCGAGCTCCTGGAAGGAATATGGGAAGTGTTTATGGGTGCGCAAGATGTGCTGGCATCGCGGTGGATTTCACTTTCATGTATGCGCATGTGACTGAGCAGGCCCATGCGATTAGGGAAGGCGCGTGGGCAGTGAGGTGATTGGAGGCGGCGGTCTCTGTTGTGTGTTGGTGCTCCAGGCACTAGTTCGCCCGTCTCTGGGCGATGGATTCGCAAGTGACTGACCAGGCCAATATGTGAGGTGGATGTGCGATGGCAATGAGGTAGATTAGTACCGAGTCCACATCGCTAGTACTGGGTGCGGTGGTGGTGTTGGAAGTAGCAGGTGCAGGTTGTCCGTGGCTACTAAAGTGGTGTTTGTCGCCGTGATCGGCGCAGGGGACGAGGGAGGAAGGATGGCGTCGTTTATCGGGAATGATGTGGCGTCGATGAAGTTGTTATCAGTGGTTGGGGTGGTCATTGTCGTGGGGTCTGAGGGAGGCGTTGCAGAGGTTTAATGCTGTGGGATTGTTATTGCATTGAGTTTGAAGATGTCCAAGCAGGCCGATTTGCGCACGGAATGTGCGTAGACAACGTGGGCACATTGGCAGGACTTGGGCATTGGCGGTGTTAATCCGTGGTGCTAGTTACTTGCGTGCCGCTCTTTTGGCCTTGGCGGCGGCGATCCGGTTGGCCTCATAGATTGCTAAACCAGTCTTCACGGATCTTCTCCATGCCGGTCTATCCTGGGTGAGGTTCTCCCAGGTTGCGTGGTTGATTTGCAGTTGCTTCAGCGATTTCTTTAGTGTTTTGTAGCATCATTTTTGACCTCTTTGTCGGTGAGCACCCGTAGCGACACCTCCGTAGAAAAGTCGTTTCGGTAGTTGCTCGTCATCCATTCTCACCAGGTGGCCGCTCCGTCGCAGTTGCACTTGCCTCAGCATGCCGTGGATCCTGAAGATTCCGGTCCGCTCCTAGACTTCTGTGTCCGGGATCCTGTCTTGCCATCTCAGCTTCAGTATTCTGCGAAGGCAGCTGAGATGGAAGTGATTCAGCTTCCTGGCTTCGTTCGAGTAGACATTCCAGGTTTCCGCTCCGCAAAGAAGTGTCGTCAAGACGACTGCCTTGTACATCTTCAATTTGGAGTTCAGGTGAATGCCGTGGCGATTCCACACGGAGGCCTGCAGCCGGCCGAAGGCCTGACTAGCTTTGGAGATCCGTTGGGCAACCTCGTCGTTGATTATCGTGTTGTGTGACAGCGGGCTTCCCAAATTAGCAAAGGTTTCCACGTTTTTGAGTTGAGCATCGTTAACATTGATTCGAGGAGCATTGTATTCCGCCCTGAGTGGTGGTTGGGGCATGACAACCGCTTTGACTGTACTGATTGTTAATCCAAAATTGGCGCAGCCTGCGATGAAGAGGTCCATGCTTCTTTGCATATCCTCCTCCGTCACGGTGTTAAGGGCGCAGTCGTTCACGAAAAGCAAGTCATGGACTGTAGCCATAGACACGCCCGTTGGGTCCTGCATACGCCGACTGTTGAGAAGGTGCCCGTCAGCTCTGTAGGCGATGTGAATCACAGGCTGCTCATCACGGTAGGCGTCCATCAGCATATCAGAGAACATGGGACTGGACATGGTGGGGGCCAGTAAGCAGCCCTGCTTCACTCTGTTGGTCACTGCGAATGCTTCGGATACCGGACCGTTGTCAGTGACGCGCGCCGTCATCCCGTCATGAAGATGACGCACCATGTGCGTGAACCGCTCAGGACAGCCGAATTTCTGCATGACTTTGCACAGTCCGTCGCGATTCACCGTGTCAAAGGCTTTCGTTAGATCCACGAAGGTAGTGTATAGGTGAGTTCGCATCTCCTGGCACTTCTCTTGTAGTTGGCGGGTGGCGAAGGTAATTTCGGTTGTTCCGCAGCCGTTGCTGTATAAGGCGGCGGCATCTGAGGAAGTCTGTTTTGGTGGCATCAGTCCGAAGGTCTATGTATGCTTTGTATAGTCCATTCTTCTCCGCGAGTAAGTTGCTGATGTCGGCGTCATTGTCGCCAAACCACTGCGGATTTTGACGGCATGCGCCTCCGAGGACTTCGAGGCCCCTGAACTGAATAAAATTTCGCAGTTAACACCATCGTGTCTCCAAGGTGGCGGTTCCATCTGGAGCATGAGAGTCCTCCATTTTCTCGGTTATTTGGTTGCTGAAATCAAAACAGTGAGCAGTCAAATTTAACAAAAGAGTATTTAACTTAAGTGGTGGTCACTTACATTGGGGTCTTCGTCGGGGTTGAAGTCAGAGCCTCATCCGGGAGATGACGAGACGGTGATCCTTCCAACCATCGGCATCGCAGTTCGCCTTAGTTACCAGCACGTCCTGTCAATCTCGCGTCCAAATGAGAACATAGTCCAGCAGCTGCCAGCGCCGCGACCGAGGGTGCATCCACGTGGCCTTCTCCCGCGTCGGAAGAAGGCGTTGGTCAGCAGGTGAAGGTGTTCCGCACACGTTCGCAGAAGAAGGAGGCCGTTATCGTTATAGCTACCGAGACCGTGGGGACCCAGCACTCCCTGCCAGACAGCGTGGTCCGTCCCGACGCGGGCATTGAAGTCACCAAGGACAATTAACTTGTCCTCTTTTGGCACAGTCGCCAGCAAGGCGTGCAGGTCCTCGTAGAATTTGTCCTTCGCCGCATCAGAGCTCGTCATTGGGGGAGCGTAGGCGCTGATGATGGTGGTGAACTGGTCTCCCCGAAGAGGCAGGCGGAGGTTAATGAGGCGATCATTTATACCCTGCGGCAGACAGGGCAGACGTCCCACGATATCGTTCCGAATGGCAAAGGTGAAACCAGCGTCTTGTCGCTCTGCTTTTGGCCGGCCGCTCCAGAAGAAGGTGTAGCCGACACCCACCTCCTCCAGCTGACCCTATTCAGAGAATTGGGCCTCGCTGAGAGCAGAATTGTCCACCTTGTATCGCACCAGTTTCAGAGCGACTAGCGCCGTCCTCCGTTCCCGGCCAGTTGCTTCTCGGATTGTCTAAAAGGGAACGAACATTCCAGGCTGCTAGTGTGAGTGGACTCACCGAGCAGCCTGCAGGGTTTAGCGAGGGGGGTGGGGACGGGGGTATAGTGGTTTGAGTTTTACGTCAGCGTATTTTGCGATCTGTGAGCCGTGGCCGGCTGCAGAAGACGTGAGACCCAGCATTTGTTTAGGGCATCTTTTCTAGCTTCTTTCTCCGCGAGGAGGTAAGCAGTGCTGTCCCTCAATAGGGCTGCTCGGACATCCCAAACGGCTGCCGAACTCCACTATGGGTCACGGTTTTGTTTTAGTAGGAGAATGACCCAAGCTAGCCTGGGCTGCCTACGGGGTTTCTGTCACCCCCACCGTAAGACTTTTAGAGAAGGGGGGGATGGGAAGTTCGGGAGCCAGACATACCGGGTGTGGAGGCACACACAGCACCGGAGACACTCACCTGGTTTAGCACGCTGGTCGTGATGGTTGCCCAGTGTGTGGCCGCTAGGATGAGCTCAGCTGCGAGGAGCCACAGGTGAGAGATGGGTATCAGTTAGAGGCGGCCACAGGAGCATTCACTACATGTAAGAGACAAAGGGAGCGACCAAATGCTATCTGGGTGCTGCTACCCCCTACACTCCAGGAACCACTCCATAACTGCTTGACATACTACGTCCTTGAAGCATTAATTGCATGTAGCGTTTCGTCCAATTGTATCTGTAAACATCAGTTAACAATTTAGACATACCGGTGAGGACGACGCAAAGTGTGGAGCCAGTGTCAGTATTGGGATTATCACTGAATACGTTGAAGGACCAGAACGATATACTCGAACTGTCATCGCGGCATACTAAGCCCTCTTCACACGCAAAATACGCTCATGGCGGTACTTGGATTGATTCGGTAATGCTTACGTCTCATGCTGACTTGATAGCGAGAAAAAACGAGAAAGAAAAGATTACAACTGCACATACTACTAACTAGTCACGGAACCAAAGAATAAGTTTGTTCCCAGTTTAAAAAGCAATCCCTTAAGCATTATAAATTACGCACATAAGCAAACGTGGATTTGGACAACTATAAGCAATCAAACAGCGTTCATTTACTTTAATCGTACGAAAAAGCAGCTTTTAGATATTAAATTTGGCGTTTTGGCGTGTAATGGTAAATGGGTTGACATTCCCTTAAATAATCATAAAACATGTTATTTAAAATCAGTTTATAGTGATAATTTTGATCTGCATATCCCGTAGTATCCAACGAACTGGCATGTACACAATAGGGTTTTCAAACGCATTGTCTATTTTCCTTACCGAGTAAACAGAATAAACTGAATAACTCCATCCTGCCAACGTGCAGCTAGACACAAATTCGTCTTATTGCTATCGAAGGCCGAGGGAGCATATTATCGAGAAGACCGCGTCCTAAGTGTCTCAGTTGACTTAATAACTATTAAAAAACGATACAAATGGGGTATAAGTGCACCCCTGCAAACCAAATCTCCTACAATAGATGCCGTTCACCTATTAAAGTTAGCTGTTCCCAAATTAACTTAAAATCCTATATTACACACATAAATTAACAAAGAATCGTAAATAACAGCTGGTTAGTATAATTTTGTAACAGCAATGAGTTAAGCACAATACGTCTTCCACAGGAAACTCGAGGATTCATGTGATGAAGCCCAGAGTTCTTTCAAAATTGAACACCTTATGAAGCTGTTCGAAGTTTGTCAAAATACCTACTTCCCCTTTGCTGGAGAAACCTATGAGCAGATCAAAGGAACTCCACTGGGTTCCCCATTCTCCGGTTTAGTGGCAGAATTGGTCCTAGAAGAGCTGGAAAAGATCACCTTCACCCAACCGAAGCCTATCTTTTGGAGCCGTTGCGTAGACGACACATTTGTTATCTTGAACTCGGTCAATCGAATTATCGATTTGGTGCCGGCATACAGGGCCCTGCGCAGTCACCTCCGGGTTGGTACGACTGGTGTCTGATTGGCCCCTGCGCCCTATAACTGTTGCCGTTTTATCTCTGACGGTGGACTCCAGTAAGATTTCGAAAGCTCAGACGAATAAAGCCATGATTCTGGTTAACGAACAACTTTCTTCTTTTTCTTCTTTTTCTTCTTCTTCTTCTTCCGCTTATAAGTTTCCTATTCCCATTTCGAACCTGAAATCGCTAATCCACAATCAATGTACACGTGCTCCACAACTATCTGCGTCGAAAATAAATCATGATCACATGTTGGGTAATCTGAGCCACCGTTTTCTGTAAATTAGATTATTCGGACAGCAGTATGATGAGCATGATCAGAAGGTTAGCGCGTAAAAATGTTATCTTGAATTCAACCCTTGCACAAAATCGCGAATGTGGTTTCAAATGCATTGTATCTTACTTTCCTACATTCTTTTTTTACCAGATCGCATAGCTACTGGGTCCTTCGACAAGACTGCGTGCTTATGGAATGCGGAGACTGGCGAATGTCTTCAAACACTTTCCGGTCACAGTGCAGAGGTGGTGTGCATCCAGTTTAGCTCAAATGGCAAAAGCCTTGCTACTGGTAAGTAAGCTTTAGTTGCACTTGTGCCCTGATGAAGCGAACAAATGTTCTGTAGCTAACTGCATGCACATTTTCAATATCCTTGTTGCAAAGGCAGCTGATAAAATAGCGTACATGAGTAGCGCAAAGAGTCAATACTTTAGCCTTGAACAAGTCAAAAGTGTCTATTTGTTTTAACTGGTTATAACTTCTTACTGTTAAAACCTAGTACTTCTTGATAAAGAAAAATTAAAACCCGGAGACTGTATTTTTGGTAAGAGTAAAAATAAAAATCGACGAGCCAATGGTCTAAGAAATAGCTTCTTCTAACTGTGCTCTCACACGTGGTAGGTCGGAGCGTCTCACCCGTTTGTGTGAAAAACTGGTATGTTTTGCAGGGCAGGTCGTGTGTAGCACACACATATATACTGTTTATTTCTGTTGGCAATTTGTCTCCAATCTCATCATCAGGTGGCTAACGGGCTCAGAGAGCAGAATGGCACATGGAATACGGAAAAGATCGTGAGGTCGAATCCGGGGCCTCCTTCCCTATGGAATTTCAACGCATTACCTCATTCTAAAAAATCTGACGCGTCCTTAAACTACCACGATACCCTAAAGGACAGGACCTGGAAGGCTGCCAGTTGACAAGAGAATGCAATCCTCTCAGGCCTGAGATTCAGGCCGCGATGGCTCCATCCTAGTACGGCCGCTGTGGCACCCCATGTAAATGGGATTAGAATCGACCAATTCGTGTTTCTTTAAAACCCTGGTCCACCATGTGCGGACCAGGTGGGTGCGGCATGCATAGATGGGATACTTAATTTTGCCACCCACTGCGACAGGTCCCCCCCCCCCGGATCATTTGACTGCGTTTTGACACCAGGTCGAGGTTGTCGAGAAAGGAAAGTATATGACAGTTGCTGTGCAAGTCTACTATCACTGTAAACTATTTCTCACACAAGTCACTGGTGTTGGGCCCGTTCTATGGGCCACACAATGAACATCGTAAGTTGGACATAAATGTGGTTGGGCGCTTACTAATTTCATCATATGTCTAGACTTACGAAAACCGTTTGGTCCACTATCTACTGCAGTATTAATAACACATTTTTTTCTGATTAACCTAAAGCATAGGTTCACTCGGTAACTGAACACTTTAAGATATCGTTGTCTTGTAGCTAAAACAGACACTTGAACACCAAATGGATTATCAGGAAAGAGTTCAGCTGATAATGCTCCGAATTCATCACGATATTAGAACGTATTTTTGCATGCTCCTTGCCCGAGACAGTTATAATGGGTAAAAAAAGATGCCGTTCATTCCATCTCCTATAGGCAGCATGGATACGGTTGCCAAGGTGTGGGATTCGGAAACGGGTAAGGAGATGGCTACACTGGCTGGTCACACGGCGGAAGTGATTGCTCTTCAATTCACTCACGGGGGTTACGGTGCCTATGACCCTAACGGTGGTCAGATCCTACTTACTGGCAGTTTCGACCACACAGCTTGTCTTTGGGATGTGCGGACAGCCTCTCGCATCAGTCATCTGAGGGGACACACCGCGGAGGTCGCGGCCGCAGCGTGTACCTTCGATGGTCGTCTTGTCGCCACCGCCTCCATGGACAAGACAGTGAGGGTGTGTGATCCGACGCATTCTGTTCTCCCTCCCTTACCCCAACAATCAATTTTTGTTCTATAATTTTAAAGACTTGTCTCCCAATGAAGTCACTGCTGCTTTTCAAAGGTGTGGGACACCAGGACTAGACGCGAGTTGTACGTACTGACAGGACACGAGGATGAGGTTCTTGACGTGGCCTTTGATCCCAGTGGTCAGCAGCTAGCCAGCTGCAGTGCAGACTCCACAGCCATCCTCTGGGATACGCAAGGGGCCAGTTTGGAAGGAGGAGCCAGGCAGATGGTGAAGTTGGTTGGTCATGACGGTGAGATCAGCAAGGTACAGTTTACTTATAGGTTGACCATATTTCCTATAACAAAGTTGGTTTCAACATTTTTGACAGTTCTAGGTAAAGGTATTATAGCATTCTGTGCAAGTAAAGAAAAGGGTGAGAGTCCCAGCAGAGAGGTCGTTATGAAAATGGTGTCAGCCGTTGTGTTGCCATTCGGCACGAGTAAGGGACTTAACTGTAATGATCAACCTTGAATGGAGCCATGCCGACCTATAGATCGAGCGCACCGGGCTGCCCTGTTGCTTTGATAGCCAAAGATGATCACGTAGACGTGTGGTAGGTAGGAAACGTGAGCCACTTTAACCAGTTACACATGGGGCGGGCTTGACTTGGACCTGTTCCCGAGGTATTGTTGATGAGATTAAAGGAAGAGAGGCCGATCCTGCGCGGATCTAGTGCCTAATGTTCTTGAAGTGAAAATCTGCCGCATCAACTTTGACTTTCCGAAGGTCATTAAAATTGTTGCTTTGAAGCTTGCTCCTTCTCGGGACTGAGAGTCAGACTGAATGGGCGCATAGTTGAGGTGGCATTTGTGTGAACCCTCGTTAAGGAGTTGATTCTTAAGCCTGTTTTATGTTCAACTGGGAGCCATTACGTTCGTGGACGCATATGTCAAGGAGGGCGATGGCCTCGTCCGTGCCTATGATCAGGTCCATTGGCTTTGGCTACTGAGGCCTAGTAAGCGAGACTGCGGGAGTTAAACTGGTCCAGTGCGAAGCGCCTTCACTCTGAACCAGATCACGAATATATCACTACGTACAGACTGATTACAATAGACCAACTAACGGTGTCATCAGTGATGTATTTGGGAACAAGCCAGATGGGTGAGTTTAGGCATTGTAATTCGGATGCATTTACTGAAAATGGCTGCTCGCCGCAATGTATTTAGACTACCGTTCCGGTCATCATCATCATAACCAACAGCAGCAGCAACAACATAAAACACTCAAAATGACGATTGATGAGAAAAATCGCTAAAATCTGCTGTCTTCGTTGAAGGCTTGGAAATTTTAAATTCTAAGAAAAACCTAACGCCAGACTCGAATATGTGATGGCGTGACTAAGGCATTCGATCATCAAACCAGTTAACATCGTCAAATTTGAAGACGAACCAACTTTGAAGCCGGTTGAAACTTGCAATAGAGCATAAGTTAGCTCACAGACAATGACCGGTTGTACAGTATGATACCTAAAATTAGGTCTTCCATACATGGACTAACTAGACAGAATTTTCTTCGGTTGAACCAATGTGTTTGAAAAAGTTTTGGCTACTGACGCATTCAACGAGGAGTATTTCTACCATGGAAAACTAATTGAAACTCCAAAACCAACAACATACCTTACCTTGGGATACGCACCAGACAGACCTGCACACATCAGTTCAACTGCCAAAACTGGTAAATCGGCCACAACGCATGAAATTCTTTACTGAAAGGAATTTTAAAAATCAGAGACGCCAGAATGCCGTGGCATACAGCACACTCTTGTAGAGTCAAATTGTAGCTTCCCAAACCTCTGATCCACCGATATGATGCCGTATTTGGAGGTGGATTCCATTATCGCAAATGGGGTGTCATATTAAGGAGTGTATCTGATTGCATTTCACCAGTGATGCTTTTGATGTTGGAACTAACTCATGGTATGGCCTGGGCTGACTGAAAAGAACTGGTTCCCGTTGATACACTTAGTTGCTCTTCTTACACAAACAATCCGCACTTAGCTGCGAAGCGGGGTCCAACATTGCTCCACCCAACATTTGGAAAAACTCGCGTGACATTATCGAAAAGCTGCTCGCCCCAGTTTATCACGCAAACGAGCATGCCTTCGAGTGGACAATTTCTACTTGAATAGTACTCACGTTCGTGTGAGCACCATTGTCAGTATTTTTGTGTAACAGCTTTGCATGGGATTAGTTATATGAAAATATCAAAATGAGTTCAGTGGCAGATGGACATGGAAATGTGCATTAAGAGGTGACCAGCGTGCTTGGCTGGAGCCAAAACCAATTTAAAGCCCTTATGTCGGCTTCGAAGGATATCCCACCTCTTAATTGCGTGTTGAGTAAAGAAGGCTGATGAAAGATTGAGGCTGGAGCGTGGCTGCCCACGGATGCTAGGGAAAAAAAGCATGGCTGAACCGTTTGTCTCAACAGGCAACCGGCACCCCTAGTACGGACGAACAGTTATTAATTTTTTTCAAACTAATGTCTCTTTCTTAAATGCCTACACTCCTGTCAGGTCTGCTTCAATCCACGTGGGACAACTATAATGACCGCAAGCGCGGACAAGACGGTGCGTTTGTGGGACGCCGAGAATGGCAGTCTGCGTGAAGTTCTCCTTGGACACACCGATGAAATCTTCAGTTGTGCGTTTAATTACGAAGCGGACAAAATAATCACTGGCTCCAAGGACAACACCTGCCGTATCTGGTCATAAATGAATCGTGAAACCTTGTGTGTTGTGGAGGAGACGTGGCTTTAAATGTTTCTGGTGGTGTGCCCTGTATGTTTTATAAAGATGAGATTTTCTTCCACCGTTGAAAATGAGGTCTCACTTGATGGCTTAGGCATATTTTGCGGACTTTTATATTCAAATTGACAGTGGACTACTGCTCTGTCTACAAATCTGACCAAGATATTATACTCGACTGGGTCTAAACTTCGCCTTAGCATATAGAAACTCCCGATCGTTATACTTTGAATTTAGTGGGATAAGGCTTTTTCATTATTGCGGCCAAAATTCTGAGTTTGTTATGTAGGCCCTTTGTGATCGTTCTCCGCAGTCTAAACCGCCAAAACCCCTGAGTAAAGGTTGATCTAATCGGGTACTTTTTTGGTTGTCCACGATAGCGATGACGCCAATTCATACAGGGATTTGAGACTATGACATAGCGGAGGAGCGCTCTCCATTGGGTCAGTGGAATGCGTGACTAATTCATCGGAGACGCATAGTGTTTAATGCAAGTGCCAGTATTTGTGAAAAAACACACGTTTTAGGTGGTTAAGTAGGCAGACAATTGATCATGGGAAAAAATGTTTCGCATTTTGGCTTCACTTTCGAACACATGGCCACATACTGGAACAGGTAGAGACAGCGGCTGCACATGAGTGCGGAGTAGGAGTATCAATTTTTGAACGATGCACATGCCTTCGTAAACCTTATTCCTACAACGGTTGAGACCAATATCGACTTAGTCCGCGCCAGATGCTTGAACAGCACTTACCAGTGCAGATTATTGCAGGACTAAAACACCAGGCCAGAGAAAACTGCTTTGCTATTACTAGTAGAGAAAATATGCTTCCCATGTGGTAAGTCAGAAGAAAAAGAAGAAGAAGAAGGAGGAGCAGCAGCGTTCACCGGGAGAAATGTATTGTTTATCTGACGTTTAGAGCAGTTTTTCGTCCACCCAGTTTTGGAGACTGAAGATTTATGCTCGCAGCTGCCATTATATTACCATGGTTTGCATTGTTGCTGGTCTGTGCGCCGCGTCCCACTTGTGTTGACCACCGCGTTCCGCTACGGTTTGGTTCACCCCGGCCACCGTCACCCCAGCTGACCCCCGTATGGTGCCGCATCGGTCGGTGTCTCACTGTGGCGTGTTCTACCCCCATCCTCATTGGCTGAGGATATAGGTGGCGGCTCCGGTTCTTCCATACCGTGACAGCCTCCTGTCAGAAAGGTTCTTAAAACCAGCTACGGGGCAGTTAAACTAAGTTGGCGGTTGACCGAGCAGTCGGTAGACACCCATGCTTCTTTTACTTGTCTTTGTGTGTGATCATCACCTCGGCCCACAATTTCGGTGGCGTCAGACGTGAAGACGTGCCCCACCTGCGCAGTATGGATTGCTACCTCTGACTTTGGGCCCAAACTCTGCGGACAATGAGGATGGGCAGAGAGGCAGAAGCATGCCACAGTGAGACACCGGTCGATGCGACACCACAGGGGTCAGCAGGGCGATGACGGCCGGTGTGAACCAAGCCTTGTAGAGACGCGGCAGCCAACGTGGCAGAGGGTGGCGGGGGTGGCAGCAGCGACCACACAGGTGGGACGCAACGCAGAGCCAGGCAGCTGTGAGCGCGACTCTTCAGTCTCTGAAGATGGGTAGACGAAACAACTACTCTAAACGTCAGACAAGCAGTATACATTGTTCTAGGGTTCGCTGCAGGTCAAATATTTGACCAACAGAGCCTCTGTCGACACGCAGACCGCCATGATTTGCCTCTGGTCGATAGTCCTTGACGGCGAGAAAGCAGTTCAGGAAGATCCCCTCTAAGATATTAGGAGCTACGCAGAACATGCGAAAGGTCTGCAATTTCCTGCTATGTATCGTATCATTTATGAAACCGAAGTAGAAGGGTCGATAAGATATGACACCCAAACCGAAATATCTGTTTAACTTGCTTAGAAGTATCATGTCTCAGATCCCCCAACCGTTGGCAGTCAGCGCATCTTCATCTTGGTTATATTTGTTCGAGGAATTTAGATTAGCACTGGCATTTTGGCGCAGAGGACGCAGTTGCGTGGCAGCATAAACAGCAACCATGCTGAATGAATCCCGAAGTAGCGGACTGAGCAGAGTCATGTTTGCTGAGTTTTCATAGGCGCCACAGTAATTGGGCTGGCAGGAAATACCCGCCTTCGGCACTCGAATACTTATGCTTACTCGCGCAGTCGGACATTCTACTGGCAGGGAGGGTTACTGAGTGTGCAAACATGGCCTTAAGGTAGACAACCAATGTTTATAAGTTCCACACGGATGACACACTATTTTCAAGACTGAAGATGACCGATATTTTGTAATTTTACAAGAAAGAAACCTTAACTGCATAGCTCTATTACCTGCCTATCAAAAATTTTTGGGGGAGTTGGGCGAAAATTTTCTGAATTTGATAACGCGGATAATTTCAGTTCCGGGAATTCTCGCTCTGAAAATTTCCTATCGGCGAAGGAAGATCTGTTGTGGGCTAGTGGATGCACACATAATTACCCCATCGTGGAGAAAATCCAGATGACACTGTCCGCCCCCGCCTCGGGAGGGAGGCAGGGGGGGGGGGAGGAAGCAGCGAGTAAAGTGAGGTAGAGAACTCTGTCCCAGTGGTTTATATTTCTAGGCTGCTCGAAATGAGACTGCAAAACGACACTATTCAGCAGCATATGAAAATAGCAAATGTGCCTTAAGAAGAAGAAAACAGAGTACAGAAAATGGGAGATTAAAAGTTGAGGTGAACTTTCGCAAACAAAACAAAACCCAACAAAACTTTATTCAGGAAAAAATAGGAACGAAAATTCTGCTACCATTTACACCACAAAAGCTACAGCTAAACATTCATATCAGAAAAAATGAAAGAAAATAAATGAAAAAAAGAAAATTACCCAATGAACCATTATGCCTTAATGGGATAGGACGAATTCCTAATAATTCAAGAGTTGAGCCATAAAACGTAAGAACGCAGAATGCCCAAAAACAAAATGAGTTCCATAACACAAAACTCGAAGAAGAAAACGATAAAATTTCATTAAATAGCATGATGAAAAATCAGAAATATTCTTGTCGGGACGGCGAAAACAGAGAAGGAAACGATTGCACAGCCGAAAAGGTGAACATATCGCAGGAGTCAGCGTCGATCACGCAATAGACATCCTCGTCTTCGGCATCATTAATCATTCCCTGCATCACCGATCCCATCTTGCATGAAATCGTCGTCATATTCATAGTCGTCTTCCGAGTCATCGATTGGCTCTGACAAGCTGGGACGCCTGACGTCATCTGGAAAGTCACCTATATATTCGTCCTCGTCATGATCGTCTTCCGCATAGATCATTCCTGGTATCCTGTGACTGTCGTAGTCATCTCGCCTCCAATCTTCGTCTTTGTCATCTTCACGGTCCTCTTCGGAGTAGTTGCTTTTCTTTGGCAAGCTAGGACTCCAGGCGTCAACTGAAACATCACCTATATTTTCGTCATGAACATCATTTTCGTCCTCGTTGACATATCCGGGGCTCCTGCCATTGTCGTTGTCAACTCCCTTAAAATCATCGTCGTCGTCATCTTCATGATCATTTTCCGAGTTGTTGATTGTCAATGAAAACCTCGGACTACCACTGGCATCTGAAATGTCACTTCTATGTTCTTCAAGGTCATCATCGTCTTCGGCATCATTGATCATTCTGGGCACCCTCTCATTGTCTTTGACATCTCGCATGAAATCGGCGTCGACGTCATTGTCATCTTTATGGTCATCATTGGAATCGTTGCTTTGCTCTCGCAACCTATCACTGCCGGTCTCATCTGGCAGGAGACGTCTTTCTGTGTGCTGGTTATCATCTTCATCGGCATCGTTGATCATTCCGGGCACTATGTCAATGTCGTTGTCATCTCGAATGAAATCGTCATCGTCATCATCGTTATCTTCATCTTCGACAATGGGTTCGTTGCTTTGCTCTGGCAACCTACGACTGCCGGTCTCATCTGGTAGGAGACGTCTATCTTTTTGCTGGTTATCATCTTCTTCGACATCGCTGATCATTCCGGGCACCCGCTCATGGTCATTGTCATCTCGCATGTAATTGGTGTCATAGTCATTGTCATCGTCATGCTCGTCGTTGGAGTCGTTTCTTTGCTCGTGCAACCTACGACTGCTGCTTTTATCTGGTAGGAGATGTCTATCATTGTGCTGGTTATCATCTTCTTCGGCATCGTTGATCATTCCAGGCACCCACTCATGGTCATTGTCATCTCGCATGAAATCAGCGTCATAGTCATTGTCATATTCATGCTTGTCATTGGAGTCGTTGCTTTGCTCTGGCAACCTACGACTGCCGGTCTCATCTGGCAGGAGACGTCTCTTTTTGTGCTTGTTGTCATCTTCTTCGACATCGTTGATCATTCCTGACACAATGTCAGTGTCTTTGTCATCTCGCATGAAATCGTCGTCGTCATCAACGTCCTCTTCACGATCATTATTGAAGTCGTTGCTTTTGCTCTGGCAATCTACGACTCCGGCATCATCCGGCAGGATACGTCTATTTTTGAGCTGGTTATCATCTTCTTCGGCATCGTTGATCATTCCGGCGACTATGTCGGTGTCGTTGACATCTCGCATGAAATCGTCGTCGTCATCATCGTTATCTTCATCTTCGTCATTGGAGTAGTTGCTTTCCTCTGGCAACCTACGAGTGCCGGTCTCATCTGGTAGGAGACCTCTATTTTTGTGCTGGTTTTCATGTTCTTCGACATCGTTGATCATTCCTGACACATTATCAGTGTTTTTGTCAACTCCCATGAAATTGTCGTCGTCATCAACGTCCTCTTTATGATCATTATTGAAGTCGTTGCTTTGCTCTGGCAATCTACGACTTCCGGTATCATCTGGCAGGAGACGTCTATTTTTGAGCTGGTTATCATCTTCTTCAGCATCGTTGATCATCCCAGGGACTATGTCAGTGTCGTTGACTTCTCGCATGAAATCGTCGTCGTCATCATCGTTATCTTCATCTTCATCTTCGTCATTGGGTTCGTTGCTTTGCTCTGGCAACCTACGACTGCCGGTCTCATCTGGTAGGAGACGTCTATCTTTGTGCTGTTTATCATCTTCTTCGGCATCGTTGATCATTCCGGGCACCCGCTCATGGTCATTGTCATCTCGCATGAAATCTTCGTCGTCATCATCGTTATTGTCATGATCGTCATTGGGTTCGTTTCTTTGCTCTGGTAACCTACGACTGCCGGTCTCATCTGGCAGGAGACGTCTATTTTTGTGCTGTTTATCATCTTCTTCGGCATCGTTGATCATTCCTGGGACTATGTCAGTGCCGTTTACATCTCGTATGAAATCGTCGTCGTCATCATCGTTATCTTCATCTTCATCTTCGTCATTGGGTTCGTTGCTTTGCTCTGGCAACCTACGACTGCCGGTCTCATCTGGTAGGAGACGTCTATCTTTGTGCTGTTTATCATCTTCTTCGGCATCGTTGATCATTCCGGGCACCCGCTCATGGTCATTGTCATCTCGCATGAAATCTTCGTCGTCATCATCGTTATTGTCATGATCGTCATTGGAGTCGTTGCTTTGCTCGGGCAACCTACGACTGCCGGTCTGATCTGGTAGGAGATGTCTATCTTTTTGCTGGTTATCATTTTCTTCGGCATCGTTGATCATTCCGGGCACCCGCTCATGGTCATTGTCATCTCGCATGAAATCGGCGTCATAGTCATTGTCATATTCATGCTTGTCATTGGAGTTGTTGCTTTGCTCTGGCAACCTACGACTGCCGGTCTCATCTGGTTGGAGACGTCTATCTTTGTGCTGGTTATCATCTTCTTCGGCATCGTTGATCATTCCAGGCACCCACTCATGGTCATTGTCATCTCGCATGAAATCAGCGTCATAGTCATTGTCATATTCATGCTTGTCATTGGAGTCGTTGCTTTGCTCTGGCAACCTACGACTGCCGGTCTCATCTGGCAGGAGACGTCTCTTTTTGTGCTTGTTGTCATCTTCTTCGACATCGTTGATCATTCCTGACACAATGTCAGTGTCTTTGTCATCTCGCATGAAATCGTCGTCGTCATCAACGTCCTCTTCACGATCATTATTGAAGTCGTTGCTTTGCTCTGGCAATCTACGACTTCCGGTATCATCTGGCAGGATACGTCTATTTTTGAGCTGGTTATCATCTTCTTCGGCATCGTTGATCATTCCGGCGACTATGTCGGTGTCGTTGACATCTCGCATGAAATCGTCGTCGTCATCATCGTTATCTTCATCTTCGTCATTGGGTTCGTTGCTTTGCTCTGGCAACCTACGAGTGCCGGTCTCATCTGGTAGGAGACCTCTATCTTTTTGCTGGTTATCATCTTCTTCGGCATCGTTGATCATTCCGGGCACCCGCTCATGCTCATTGTCATCTCGCATGAAATCGGCGTCATCGTCATTGTCATCTTCATGCTCGTCTTTGGAGTCGTTGCTTTGCCCGGTTAACCTATGACTGCCGGTCTCATCTGGCAGGAGACGTCTATTTGTGAGCTGTTTATCATCTTCTTCGGCATCTTTGATCATTCCGGGGATTATGTCAGTGCCGTTTACATCTCGCATGAAATCGTCGTCGTCATCATCGTTATCTTCATCTTCGTCATTGGGTTCGTTGCTTTGCTCTGGCAACCTACGAGTGCCGGTCTGATCTGGTAGGAGACCTCTATCTTTTTGCTGGTTATCATCTTCTTCGGCATCGTTGATCATTCCAGGCACCCGCTCATGGTCATTGTCATCTCGCATGAAATCGGCGTCATCGTCATTGTCATCTTCATGCTCGTCTTTGGAGTCGTTGCTTTGCCCGGATAACCTACGACTGCCGGTCTCATCTGGCAGGAGACGTCTATTTGTGAGCTGGTTATCATCTTCTTCGGCATCGTTGATCATTCCGGGGACTATGTCAGTGCCGTTTACATCTCGCATGAAATCGTCGTCGTCATCATCGTTATCTTCATCTTCGTCATTGGGTTCGTTGCTTTGCTCTGGCAACCTACGACTGCCGGTCTCATCTGGTAGGAGACGTCTATCTTTGTGCTGGTTATCATCTTCTTCGGCATCGTTGATCATTCCGGGCACCCGCTCATGGTCATTGTCATCTCGCATGAAATCGTCGTCGTCATCATCGTTATTGTCATGATCGTCATTGGAGTCGTTGCTTTGCTCGGGCAACCTACGACTGCCGGTCTGATCTGGTAGGAGATGTCTATCTTTTTGCTGGTTATCATCTTCTTCGGCATCGTTGATCATTCCGGGCACCCGCTCATGGTCATTGTCATCTCGCATGAAATCGGCGTCATAGTCATTGTCATATTCATGCTTGTCATTGGGTTTTGCTTTGCTCTGGCAACCTACGACTGCCGGTCTCATCTGGTTGGGAGACGTCTATTTTTGTGCTGGTTATCATCTTCTTCGGCATCGTTGATCATTCCAGGCACCCAATCATGGTCATTGTCATCTCGCATGAAATCGGCGTCATCAGTCATTGTCATATTCATGCTTGTCATTGGAGTCGTTGCTTTTGCTCTGGCAACCTACGACTGCCGGTCTCATCTGGCAGGAGACGTCTATTTTTGTGCTGGTTGTCATCTTCTTCGGCATCGTTTGATCATTCCGGGGACACACTGTCAGTGTCGTTTGTCATCTCGCATGAAAATCGTCGTCGTCATCAACGTCCTCTTCACGATCATTATTGAAGTCGTTGCTTTGCTCTGGCACCTACGACTTCCGGTATCATCTGGCAGGGACACGTCTATTTTTTTGTGCTGGTTATCATCGTCTTCGGTATCGTTGATCATTTTCGGCGACTATGTCGAGTGTCGTTGACATCTCGCATGAAATCGTCTTCATCTTTCGTCATTGGGTTCGTTGCTTTGCTCTGGCAACCTACGACTTCCGGCCTCATTTGGCGGGAGACGTCTATCTTCGTCTTTCTGTTCGTCGTCTTGGGCGCCGTTGAACATTCTGGGCACCCTCTTATTGTCGTTGTCACCTTGCATGAAATTTCCTTCATCGTCATCTACAGGATCGTCATTGGAATCGTTGCTTGGCTCTGGCAACCTACGACTGCCGGTCTCGTCTGGTAGGAGACGACTTGCTTTTTCCTGCTTTTGATCGTCGTCCGCATCGTTGATCATTCTGGGCACCCTCTCATTGTCGGTGTCATCTCGCATGAAATCTTTGTCGTTGTCCTCCTCATCGGCATGGTCATCCTGTGAGTCGTCTATTGGTTCTGATAACCTGGGACTCCCACTGGCATCTGGAATGTCGTCTTTATGTTCGTCAAGGTCATTATCGTCTTCGGCATCGTTGATCATTCTGGGTACCCTCTCATATACCTTTGCATCTCTCACGAAATTGTCGTCATCGTCATCGTCATCTTCATGATCGCCATTAGAGTCATTGCTTTTTTTCTTTCAACCTACGACTGACGGTCTCATCTGGCAGGAGACGTCTATCTTCGTCCGGCATTTCATCGTCTTGGGCATCGTTGATCATTCCGGGTACCCTCTCATTGTCGTTGTCATCCCGCATGGAATTTATGTCATCGTCGTCGTCATCTTCATGGTAGTATTTCATTTCTTCTAATGGATCTGATAACCTGGGACTCCCGATGGCATCTGGAATGTCACCTCCATGATTGTCTAGGTCATCATCGTCTTCGGGACCGTTGATCATTCCGGTCACCCTCTCCTTGTCGTTGTCATCTGGCATGAAATCGTCGTCGTCATCATCATTTTCATGATGGTTTTTCGAGTCTTTGCTTTCTCTGACATCCTACGACTGCCGGTCTTATCTGGCACGAGACGTCTACCTTCGTCCTGCTTATGATCGTCTTCGGAATCGTTGAGCATTTCATACACAATGTGATGTTCATCACCATTTCGCATAAAAATGTCGTCTTCGTCATCTTCATGGTTGACTTCCGAGTCGTTGAGTAGCTCTGACTTGCTGGGAACCGCAGCATCATCTGGAAAGTCACCTCTGTCTTCGTCATGGTCATCATCGTCTGCGTCATCGATGAACATTCCCGCGAGCGTCTGGATTTCTTTTCGTGTGTTTGTGTATATATTAGACGTATATTTTGATTATTTATTTTACTGAATATCTGCGTTGTTTTATGTGTATTAATTTAAGATTTTGCCTTTTGAGCCATAAAATATTCTTTAACTGGGTTGGTTTTCATGTTTTGTTTTCCTTGAAATTTTATTCTGAGTTTACTTTTGAGAGTACAATTAATATATTAGGTAAAGTTCGAGACATTTTTGCCCATTTTTTTGTGGCTGCATAATGCACCAGTAGATATTTTGACTCCTCAGGAGTCCCTATCCTTCTCTATGTTTATGGTTTATGACGTCGAGAGATTTATTTAGATAGTTATTTTAGAAAGTATTATATATTCATGTATGTATTGAAATACAGGCATCACAAGATATTCAATAAGAAAAGACGGAATTGTTTGGGAAAAATAGAAATTTCAATGCGTACATTTTCGAGACTGGTCCCCCAGCTCGTCGTCAGACTACGGGCAGTGTACAGGAACAATTAATTAACCGTGTCTAACAAAGGATTCTG
This sequence comes from Schistocephalus solidus, assembly GCA_017591395.1. NCBI lineage: Eukaryota > Metazoa > Platyhelminthes > Cestoda > Diphyllobothriidea > Diphyllobothriidae > Schistocephalus > Schistocephalus solidus. Next base: position 38,294 of record WEDG01003768.1, on the reverse strand, counting down.
AGGTTTGGCGAAATCTGAGCCAATACGCGTTGAGTGCATTTTGTCATCTGCGCGTTCGAATTTTTCTTTAACGATTTTGTATGCGGCATCCAAATTGGTATACCGGTTTGATGCGTACCTGATCTAAGTGCATTGCTTTCAGGAATTCACGGCCTTTTCTTTTTGGGCAAATGCCAATAATCCGTGTTTTTTCCCATGCAAATTTACGTCACTCAACGTGTATTGGTTCAGAGTTCGCCCGACCTCAGAATCCTTTGTTAAACACGGTTAATTAATTAATTGTTCCTGTACACTACCCGTAGTCTGTCGACGAGCTGGGGGACCAGTCTCAAAAATTTACGCATGGAAATTTCTATTTTTCCCAAAGAATTCCGTCTTTTCTTGTATATATGTATATATATTTACTGATAATTATATTAGTGGCAATGACCATGGAGACTGGAATGGCCATTTCTGGATTATTTGCCGTCGTCAGCCAGTCCTACCCAACCCCAGGTGTTGGCCCAACTGGGGCTCAATCCTGCAAACTGTTGATCAGAACTCAACCGCTCTGAGTTCGAGCTACCGTCGCATCAATTACGACCCCCAGTGGTGAACGCAATACCTGCTTATTGTAGTACACATGTGATCGCGTGGCCACTACGTACTGCTCACCTTGTGCACCATCACCCTTTTTACTTCTGTCTTTGATGCTGGGTTCAAGAGAGAATCCGAAACGTCTAGCCAATAAACACCATGTGCCAGTGATCGCCTCTTTTTCTTCTACTACTAAAACTCTACGATAAATTCCTTTGAGCCAAATATGAAAAACCCGGTGGCCTCGGTTAGATTCGAACCCACGCCAGCAAGGGGAAGGCTTTAGTACAGCCAACGCTCTAGCAAACGGAGCTGCGAGGCCCCACCGGAAGCCAACAGTTTGATCTTCAAGAAATGCGTGGATCATTATGAGTCGCTTGTTTTCTTTCAACAATCTGAACCTGAACTCCAGACAGGAGATTGTTCCAAAAACAATATTACTTATATCTTAAAATAGTATTTAAATTTTGGCAGTTGTCATGAGTGCGCGTCTATATGAGCTAGAATACCTCCCGTAGGTCGGTTACTTTGACGCAAGATCAAACGGTACAATTCGTTTTATACCTAAGATCGAATAGTTCAACTGGGGTGCTAATGAGAGGTGAATTTTTGTGGCCCACAGGATGGTGGAAACAAAGCTAAGTAATTACAATCGAGAGACCGTTAATTATTCCTGTCGGGCAGACTGAATTGGCTGAGGGCCAGCATGTCTATAAAATCATATGAAGAAAAGTCTACTGGTCCGGTTGACAAGATAGGACGAAATGCGCGCTTTGAGATCCGTTCTGAACGACCAATCAGCACTGATTATTGAGTGGATCCTGATGTAGTGGTTGTCATAGTGCTAAGAGCCACTCAGTCACCACGAAAACGCGTCCAATCCTGGGTATAACAACTGACCAACTGCCCTCTGAGCGAAGAGTACATTCGCACAGACAAAGTGCTTATTGTAATTATATGGGTCATGTTCTGTTCAGTCATCAAGGAAATGGTTTATTTCAGCAAAACCTTTTGTGTACACATTTATAATTATCCATCGATTGTAAGCAGGAGAAACGGGTGAGGGTAATAGCGAATGAAATAATGGCACCTGCCAACACCGTCTGTGTGCAGATGCAAGGGCGAAGATTCCCATGCTCGCACTCCAGGTAAAGGAAAAAGGTCAATGAATTTTCGATCCAAGTAGCCGAAATCTACTGTCTAAAGCTTGTTTATTTCCCTTATTCTGGTCAGCATTCTGCCAGGCACGTCTCCGGAAAGGTCTTTATTCCCGAACGTTTTTGCTAATTTAATAGAGCCCTTAAAGGGGCAAAAATATTTGTAAAAATATCCCCTTTTTCGGCAGAATTCATTGTGTGTGCCCCCTCTGGTCCCTAAACGGGCCACGTGGTAGATGCCTTGTAGCAACATGGGGGCCACTTAGGGGACGGCAGGCGTTATTCGGGTTGCGCTCCCGTAACAAATGCCGAACATGGAGGTGTGGTGGCACACCTAGGGGTGGCTAGGGTCTAGGGGCCCTGGCCACACCAGCCACCTGCGCCCTCCCCCATCTCTGGTCTTCTTGACTCTGTCTTGACACGGCATAGGTGGGGAGGAGGAGGGAGTGCGGTAGATGCAATGCAAGGCTACTATAGCTTTAAACTAAATCACGCGCAAGTCACCGTATTTGCACCACCCTACTGTGGAGCGTACGGTGGACCTCGTCGAACTCGACGGTCGAACTATCATGTGTGCGCTTGAAAGTGCCCCCTAAACGGGCCACGTAGTAGATGCGTTGGACCAACACGGGGCCACATCAGGGCACGGCATGTATTATTCGGGTTGCGCTCCGCTAACAAATGCCGAACATGGGAGGTGTGTTGGCACGCCTAGGGGCGGCTAGGACTTAGGAGACCCGGCCGCGCCAGCCACCTGCGTCCTCTCCCGCCTCCGGTCTTCTTGACTCTGTCTTGACACTGGGCTCAGGTGGGCGAGGAGGAGAGAGTGCGGTAGCTGCAGCGCAAGGCTACTATCACTTAAAACTAATTCACGCGCAAGTCACCATCCCTGCTCCACCCTTCAATGGAGCATACGGTGGGCAGCGTCGGACTTCAACGGTCGAACTATCGTGTGCTTAAAAAGGATTAATTACTCTGCCAGTACTCATCATAAAACCACTGTAATAACATTGGTTATGGTTGATTTCCTGCGGCAAACCATCAGATGGCGTGAAGAGGTGTGAGGCATGGTTTAACTACCTCGGCAGACGACAGAGAGTCGTTTTAATAGGGGATTCGGATGTTTCCAAAACTTCAGAAGGACAGGGACCCAATGGTTCCTTTGTTCTAATTTTGTCCGTAAACACGCATTTGTGCTAGGCTGATGACTAAGATGCCCTAGTGGTTGACAAGTTACCTTACTGTAGGGACGAAATAATAGCTTGTCAGTTAAACGAACCTGATAGACTTTAAGTACTTCGTGAAAAAATGGCGAAGCATATACATCTTAACTAATGAAGGTTGGGACGCATAGATTGGCACATTCTCTATACATGGCTAATAAGGGTTAAACGTAAGCTTATAAAAAATCTCTTATTCATTAAAATGCTTTGAAACAAATTTTTTCCAACGAAACATTTGACAGGTGGCACAAATTAAACTAATATATCTCGTCAGAACTAACAAGAGGCTAGCTGAAAAATGAGACCCTGAAGGCGCGTCCAACATAAAACTGAAAGATATTCATAAGGAAGCTTCTTTAATATATGCAAAACTTACCAGTTTTTAAGGGATCGTGATGGACCATGTTGGAAGGATTTGCCGCTGGCATCAACCTGACATGACCGTGAGTGGAATTTTGTTGAGTAACAGCAAATGTGGCTCTTTGTTCTCCCGAGACGTGTGAAAATGCTGAATAAATGTGTTCGCTAGTCGTAATTGCGACTGACAGACCGAAAGACAGAAGCAGGCAGGCGAGGATGACCCTTTGCGCGGCCACAACCATCGAAGCGAAAAGTTCTGGCCTCCGCGAAGTGGTTCTACAGGAGCCACCGGGACGAAACATAGTTGGGATGCCTATGTCACCGCTATCTTGTTATATAAAGGCTGCACGCCGTCTGTCCGGCCCTGGCTCAACTGTGATCAATGGGACAGAGGAGGAGGGACTGAACTTTGAATGGTCAGTAGCCATTAGGGAGATCAACGTATACGCCGGCACCAACTGCGTCCGGATCCGTGGCTTCTGCCAATTGGACAGTAATTATTTTCCCTTTTCAGTTCTCCCGATATGTCTGTAGATCGTGTGCGTCGCAACTGACTTCCCATTTTCCATGTCCCCGAACATAAGGGGTGGCTGAGGTGCACAGATTACGACGGTCACTCAAATAAAATTTAAAAGAGAATGTCTGGTTATGAAGCAGCCTTACTTCGATTTCGTGGAATTTCGCAAATAGGCATTCATAGTATTCAGTTATTTCACACCAAATACACAAAATATAATGCATTTGTGGGTAAATTGGAAAAGATAATGCTACAGACAGTTTGCCTCTTGTAATCCATACTGAATACCACTAATAGGCATGTTGCCGGTTGAATACAGTCTTTAATGTCAGATTAGCATGACCGACAAGGGAAACTGGAATGGCCATTTCTGGCTCATTGGTTGTCATCAGCCAGCCATACCAGCCCCAGTTGTTTTGGCAATCGAGGCGCGAACTCGCGACTAGTTGGTTAAAATTCGAATGCTCTAACACAAAGGTCACACGTTCGAGCCTCGGGTACCGTCACATCTGGAGTTGAGTATGGCTGGCTGATGACGGCTAATTAGCCAGAAGTGGTTTTTCTATTTCCCTTGTCTTTGGCGTTTATGTTATTCTGCCTATATATTGAGCTGCTCTGCGGCTGCTGGCAGTGCTCGAGAGTGAGTCCCAAGCCACAACGGGATGAATGAGTCCTGTAACCGATCGATGAACGCTTGCTTACCGTAGCCTGTTGTGTCTCGGGCCTCGTGGCAATACCTCGGACGACGTCGATTTGACTAAGAGGAGTTCACTGAAACCTATGGAATCCAGTAAATCTGCCACAGTAAGCTAACTTTCCAAGCAGGATTTCTTAAGCGATCAATCTATAATACAACAGATTACTACCAGGCGCGTTTAAGTAATTGCAGAATTTGGCAGTTTTTAAATTATTTATTTGACCCCTTGCTGTTGTGTGATCGAATCCCACTGCGGCGGCCGACTTTTTCACAATTGAGTCAAATGAGTTCTTCAAATCTGTTGAATACCCCTATTAATTACGTGCGTGGGTGGATTCTGGATTGATTGCTTAGGAAATCCTACTTCAGTAGTCAGCTAACCGTATCAGAATTTGTGGATTCTGTACGTTGCAGTAGACTGAGCGGGTAACATTGTCCCAGTATGATTAAACTCACGGCCCCCTGGTGGAGTCTTGAAGCTCAGGTGGTAGAACATTGGCTGCACTAAAGCTTTCCCCTTTTCTGTCGTAGTTTCGAATCCTACAGAGTTTTTCACAATTGGGTCAAAGAAATTAGTCACATCAGTGGAAACCTTAATAACGTAATTGCGCCTGGTTGATTCAGGATTGGGTTCGTAGAAAACTTTGCTCTATAGTCAGCTTAGTGTATCAGACTTGATGGATTTCATACGTTGCAGTGTGATAAAAATCACGGCTCATGGCTAAGGTGGCTAGGCTCATGACTGCACTATCGCCTTCCCCTTGCTGTCCTGGGTTCAAATCCCACCGAGGCGGCCGCGTGTGTCCTATGCGTCAAATGAATTATTCAACTCTGCAAAAACCCTCTTTTTATTAAAGGAGTTTATCAGCAGGAGTAAGGGGCCAGGTTATACAACATGTAATCTTACCTTCGCAATTAACTACATTAAGACGATAAAAGGATACTGCAAAACTTTGATAGGGAGCATTTGCGCTCAGTAGAAGTTTGGACTGTGTGTGGAGTAGTCTAGGCGAGAAGATCAAAACCTATCTTCTCAAAATGGCATTTTTGTTGTCTTTAATGAACACAGTTTTATCAGTTCTAATAATTTAAAAAATTCTGCCAAACAGAAGACACTTTTGCGAAACTCTGCATTCAATCGTCTATGCGGACAAAGTCCCTAAGATAAATGTGACTTGGTTTACAACCGTATTTGTAAGGAGAGAATGAAACACCTCCAAGACGCATGGCGAATTCTATCCGATATAACTGATCAATAGTTTACGCACATTCATGTCTACCGTGCAGATCGTTGGAGTTGGGCTGTCTGGGGTCAATTCACGTTACTGCGCTTTACCACTATTGAGTGGTTTGCTAAAATTATGCCTCGAATCCTGTCATTTTTTTCTCCTTACAGACCTTCGCATTGTTAAAGGTGCCCTTTATTTAGACAGCTACAACTACATATGCATCGCAAAAAATTTTCATAGGTTGTGATTAATCCTTTCCTCCTCCTCCTCCTCCTCCTCCTCCTCCTCCTCCTCCTCCTCCTCCTCCTCCTCCTCCTCCCTCCTCCTCCTCCTCCTCCTCCTCCTCCTCCTCCTCCTCCTCCTCCTCCTCCTCCTCATCATCATCATCATCATCATCATCATCATCATCATCATCATCATTATCATCATCACCATCATCTCTGCATCTTTTCTATCGAAATTAAAATACTTGTTTCAGCCTATTGTTGTTTAGGTGCTTGGTTTTTTATTGTGGGCCCAGAATGACGTAGGCAGGTAGAGAAATCCACGGTGTGATCGGACGACTGCGCTGTTGAAACATCTGTTTAATCGTTTACAAACTTGATATGAGCCGATTCGTACTCACAGTAACTTTCCGAGTGACTTGGTAAATACAGGACCACAAGGTCGTTGAAGATAATTTTGAAGCTGTATCCTTGGGTTCATATTTGAATAAGCCATAGACAACGAAGCTCAAAAGATATATTTTTAATTGCTTTAAGAACATACGTGTCCCTTAATATAGTAACGCGAATGCCACCTTGAAAGAACATGAGAATTTAACATTTTGCACGGTCTTCGAAGAACTGTACGAATTCTCGCCTATAAAGAACCCTCGGGGTCAATTTCCTGAATTGATGAAGTTTCTGCTCTTTTAGTGTTGTAAGGCTGCAAAAGACCTTTGAAGCCGAGGTTGTTTACTGTGGCTGGGTATGGCTGGCTGATGACCTCTAATAGGCCAGCAATGGTCCCCCTTATCTTCCTGCCCTTCATCGATAAGGTTCTGCTGCCTATATTATATATATATGAAAAGAAAAATGCTCTTCGGGAAATGGAGTTGTTTTCGTAAATTTTCAAGTTCGTGACACCAACCCGTCGTCAGACGAAATGACGACGTCTGACGATGTTCTGATATCGGTCTGATGTTCTGTATAAGGAATATAATCTATTTTCTACACCAAAGGGCAGACGCACATGGTGTCCATAAAATTTGACAATAGATATGAACCACGTTGTTTACTTTATAAAAACCATTAATAAATGCACTTATATGATGTACTAGGAATGGACGTTTGACGATGTTAAAAATATCGCACTTAGAGACCCACCCTATTTTCAGGATATAGAGAATACAGCTGGCATTTTGGGTTCACGCTCGAACGCATGGTCATTGACTAGAACAAGTACGTGTGGAGATCCACAAGAGTGCAGGCTAGCATCATCTTTGGTTCAGCTGTAACGATTGCCACTCTGAACTTCTGAACAGTGCGATCCATGCACTGCATTTATTGGTTGTGCACATATTTCTTCGTGAACCTAGACCTCTGAGACGCAATAACCTTGTCACTGGTCCAGGATTACTCGTAGGTCGAATATTTAACCGAAAAAGTGGGCGTCACCGAGGCCAATGCCTCCAACGAGAGAAAGACCTGTGTGGTCTGTTTCATTCTGTGAGAAATGGACAGCGCGTAAGTGGCTCAGGAAGATGTCCCCTAAGATGTGTCGAGCAACTTCTTCAGTTGCAGTTTACCTAAATTGTTCATGTGTGATCTCTTCATACGTAAAGAATGTCCTGAGGCATCGCTCCATGAACTCTATGAGATCGTGAGCAGTGGGTTAATCATTTTTCTTATCGTCTGTTTAAACTAACAGGCTACTGATTGGTTCAAATGCATGGGCCTCTTTTTATAGATGTGAAGAGAGAAGTGACAGTGAATAACATAAGCCTCTTATTCGACGCGATTGTGGCTACGTGTATTTTGTAGACACACTGTTCTGCTGAGTCCTCCATTGTTTGTGAGTCGACGGTTTGGAACTTCAGCTTCTGGAATACCCGTAAGTAGGAGTGTCTCAGCGTAAGGCGATTGACCATAGGGCAACATCTACCTTGTGCAATTTTGGGAGGCCATAAACCGCAGTTTGACTGCCACAGTGGGTTTAACCATATACCAGTATTTGGTGCTGATGAACTTATTCTTCTTCAGTCCAGCCAGAGTTCTGTTCTTATTTACAACTAACGAATTTTTAGAAGAGTCGATCGCTAAGGAGCGCGAGAACTTCGTTCCGGTAGTCCACCTTGTTGAGGATGACGATTTAGCAGCCTTTGTTAGCAAGCCGAATAACTATTTCAGTGTCCGGTTTGGGAACTATTAGGCTGTCTAACCCACCACTTCGAGTATCCTTGAACGCGGAAGGATCTGTTCATGATTTTGGCACGAATGTGCAGGTCCTTCTTCCTTTTAATTTGATGCCCTTTTGGAAAAGGCTTCTTATTGACTGAGCCAAGTAGTCTATTCACCTGCTAATAAAATACTTACAATGAGATGGTTCTACTGAAAGATTGCCAAAGTACACTCGCACATAAGCGTAAATAGGAAACACCTTTTAAAAATATATTTATATCTGCATGAATAGCATCGTTTTTTAATTTTCGCAAGTAAGCATTTCCAGACTATTTGATATTGACGCCGAACGGTACTTTGTCTCTACCTGACCCTGACTTCGCACGACAACCGTCTTTCGATGACAAGACGGCCGGAGGTGGTTGCAGATGTGGTGATAGACAATTATAGATGAAAACATCTCTTGGAATCCACGCGCAATGGGCTCCAATCGGATTGCATAACAGTAAGTGTGCCATAGAGATCACATCAAGAAGGAGCCATTACAGCCCGCCCAAGTCTTGAGTGAAACTGACCTATAGCATCACTTGGCAGTATTCAAAGTCACACGCATTGTTGCGTCGTGATATTTTCAAACAGTCTGTTTTTTTTTTTTTTTTTCTAGGAGCTATCTTAGATCATTGGGTGGGAGGTGAACCCCCTAAACGGGCCACGTGGTAGATGCGTTGGACCAACACGGGGGCCACATAAGGGCACGGTAGGCGTTATTCGGGTTGCGCTCCCATAACAAATGCCGAACATGGAGGTGTGGTGGCACGCCTTGGGGCGGCTAGGACTTAGGGGACCCAGCCGCGCCAGCCACCTGCATCCTCTCCCGCCTCCGGTCTTTTTGACTCTGGCTTGACACCGGGCTCAGGTGGGGGAGGAGGAGAGAGTGCGGTAGCTGCAGCGCAAGGCTACTATCACTTAAAACTAATTCACGCGCAAGTCACCGTCCCTGCTCCACCCTTCCATGGAGAATACGGTGGACGTCGTCGGACTACGATGGTCGCACATTCGGGTGGGAGGTGCAACCACCCCGACCATTCATCCTTTCGAAAAGTTAGTGTTGGTGTGTCCAACTCCTGTCGACTAAATATTGATTTCTGCACTAGGACACGTAAACAGCATAACTTACACGTGGGTGGGTCACGTTAACTCATGCTAGCAGTTCCCAGACACCGACATGCTTGTTGCGTGCCATTCTATAGCTAACCTTCTTTCCAACGTTGTTTGTGTATGATCGTTTTTTGTTTGCGACGTTCTTGTAACCTATAGAGAATTCAAGGGCGTTGTCTACCTTTCCCTTAATATAAGTGAACTGAAGGTCAATGAGGCGAAGGCTCATCCATTGAGAAGCCTTGGTTGCGTGAAAGAAAAGCACTTAATACAAGAGTATCGATAGGCACGGTGACGAAACTTCCTTTACCCCAATCGTCCTGCCGCGACTGAATCTGTTTCCAACTATATTCTGATTCATGAATGACTGCGCAAACACAGTCCGTCAATAAATTTTATCTGCTTTACCAAAATTGTATTGTGCACGTTTTGTGACAAGAGTATCCGATACAAGCGAAAATGCGAATCCCACTAAGTAATTAAAATGAAGATGAACCGATTGTAGGAACAAGGAATTTATTCCCCTGCATGTTCGGATTCCGCTATGCCACTATGTGGGCTCAAAATATTTTGCAATTTGTGCAGATTACGTTGTTTACTGAATGAAGAGCATTACTAAATTGAGAGGCAACATGTTATTTGAGCGGAAACTCTAAAACCTTGAAGAGAACATGAGCAGAAAAATTTCTTAAACCTTCATGTACCTTTTCTTCGAGTAAAAGATTGAAGAACACGTAATTAACTACCAAGGTAACAAAGGGAAGAGATTTATATGCATGTCTTCGCCAACATATATTTAATCTTGTCATATCATCGAAAATAACTGGGGAACACGCATCCAAAATTAAGTAGTCCTTTTCCGAGTGCTGTTTTGCAGGTAGATGCAAAGAAGTGCATTTAAAAACCAACCCCCTTATAGTTCGGAAATATCTTGCGAGTACGCCGGAAGATGATCAATGGTTACATCACATTTAACTAATCCGCTCTAATTAAAAACGCATTTTAGAATTTCAGTAATATCCACTTGTGACTTCCACTACAGACGAATATTGCCGGCAAAACAAGAGAGACTGGAATGGCCATTTCGAGTTTATTAGCCATCGTCAACCAGTCATCCTCAATACGGCAGTTCGACCGTCGATTTCGACGAGGTCCACCGTATGCTCCACACCAGGTGGTGCAGGGACGGTGACTTGCGCGTGAATTAGTTTTAAGTGATAGTAGCCTTGCGCTACAGCTACCGCACTCTCTCCTCCTCCCCACCTGAGCCCGGTGTCAAGACAGAGTCAAGAAGACCGGAGATGGGAGAGGGCGCATGTGGCTGGCGCGGCCGGAGCCGCCCCTGGGCGTGCCACCATACCTGGCTCGGATCCCACGGAGTGGGAGTGCCATAAAGGCCACATTAAGAAGGAGCCATTGCAACCTGACTCTCAGTCCGCCAGTCAGCCACTCCACACAAAACACACATTGGGCTGACCACGCGGTCTGAGTTATCCCGTCAGTTGGCAACCTTCCAAGCCACGGCTTTTAGCGCACCGTGAGAGTTTCAAGCGCGTCAGATTGTTTATAGTGAGGAATATGCGCTGAGCTGTCGACCTCACTCTCTCCCCACACCACAGTCAGACTACTGTCCGAGCCGGTCAGTTGCCTGATGTGGGAGTAAGCATTGGCTGACGGATCGGCGTACCCGTCTTCGCGCGCCACAGCACGACCTGGCCCCCATAACGCACACACCAGGATTCACAAACTCAGGGGATATGGAGCAGCCATCGCCGTCTGACTCCCAGTCCACTGGTCAGCCACTCGACACACAGCACATACACTGAGCCGACGGCGTGGTCTGGTGGAAGCGTCAGATTGGCAGACTTCCCAGCCACGGTTTCTAGAAAACCGTGATATACTCTGGTAAATGGTGATTGTGAGGGTGTTGTCGATGTATTGGTGTATGTAGTGTGTGCTGATGCAGCTTAGCCTCCGGTGGTTTACCGGAGGTTGTCGTGGAGGCGCATGTGTCCTAATAGGCCCATGCGGTGTGTAAATGTGCGGGAGCAGTGAGGTCAGTGAAGGCGGGCGCGTCGACTGTATGTCGGAGCCCCAGGCACTGGTTCACCAGCCTCCGTGCGATGGAGTCGCAGGTGACTGACCAGGCCGATGCGTGAGTTGAAGTTGCGGGCGCAGTGTGGGCAGGAGAAATCGGTAGAGGCTGGGGCGATGTCATTCATGGTAGTGGGGGTGGCAGGGGCGCTAAGAATGGCAGAAGCGGAGGGTGTGAATGGTGTATCGGTGTTGTCGGCATTGTGGTGTATTCCGCTGTCATGGATGCGCATGTGACCGAATAGGCCCATGCGATGAGTGAATGCGCGAGGACAGTGAGGGCAGTGGATGCGACGATCTCTGCTGTGTGATGGTGCTCCAGGCACTGGCTCACCGGTCTCTGTACGATGTATTCGCAAGTGACCGACCAGGCCGATGCGTGAGGTGAATGTGCGGTCGCATTGAGTACAGCTTAGGAGAGATTCCCCATCGCTGATGGTGGTGGTGGTTGTGGTAGTGAAGGCGAAGGCGGTTGCGGTGGTGGGAGTAACAGGCGATGAGCAGATGGATGTGGTCTCTATGATGGTGGGAGTAATGGAATTGATGTCAGGAGTGAGGGTGGGTGAGTCAGAATGAGGGTTGGCAGAATTTGACGTAGAAATTGGAATTGTCGGATTGTTGGTGCATTGCGTCCGAAGATGTCCAACCAGGCCGATTCGCGCGCGGAAGATGCGTTGACAGCGCGGGCATGTTGGCAGGGGCCTGGGCATTGGCGGTGTTGGTCTGCGGGGCGCTGGTGACTTTCGTGCCGCTCTTTTGGCCTTGGCGGCGGCGATCCGGTTGGCCTCATAGATTGCTGAACCAGTCTTCACTGATCTTCTCCATGCCGGTCTATCCTGGGCGAGGTCCTCCCAGGTCACCGAGTTGATTTGCAGTTGCTTCAGCGATTTCTTCAAAGTGTCCTTGTAGCGTCGTTTTTGACCCCCCTGCCGACGAGAACCCGTAGCGACATCTCCGTAGAAAAGTCGTTTGGGTAGTCGCTCGTCGTCCATTCTTACCAAGTGGCCGCTCCATCGCAGTTGCACTTGTCTCAGCATGGCATGGATGCTGAGGATTCCGGGCCGCTCCAGGACTTCCGTGTCCGGGATCCTGTCTTGCCATCACAGCTTCAGTATTCTGCGGAGGCAGCTGAGATGAAAGTGATTCAGCTTCCTGGCTTGGTTCGAGTAGACGGTCCAGGTTTCCGCTCCGAAAAGGAGTGTCGACAAGATGACGGCCTTGTACATCTTCAGTTTGGTGTTCAGGTGAATACCGTGGCGATTCCACACGGAGGCCTGCAGCCGGCCGAAAGGCCTGACTAGCTTTGGAGATCCGTTGGGCAACCTCGTCATCGATTCTCGTGTTGCGCGACATCGTGCTTCCTAGATAAGCGAAGGTTTCCACGTTTTTGAGTTGAGCACCGTTGACATTGATTCGAGGAGCATTGTATTCCGTGCTGGGTGGCGGCTGGTGCATGACAACCGTTTTGGCTGTACTGATTGTTAATCCGAAATCGGCGCAGCCTTCGGTGAAGAGGTCCATGCTCCTTTGCATGTCCTCCTCCGTCACGGTGTTAAGGGCGCAGTCGTCCGCGAAGAGCAAGTCATGGACTGTAGTCGTAGACACGCGCGTTGGAGCCTGAATACGCCGACTGTTGAGAAGGTGCCCGTCAGTTCTGTAGGCGATGCGGATACCAGGCTGCTCATCACGGTAGGCGTCCATCAGCATAGCCGAGAACATGAGACTGAAGAGGGTGGGGGCCAGTACGCAGCCCTGCTTTACTCCGTTGGTCACTGCGAATGCTTCGGATACCGTCCCGTTGTCAGTGACGCGCGCCGTCATCCCATCATGAAGCTGACGCACCATGTGCGTGAACCGCTCAGGACAACCAAATTTCTGCATGACTTTCCACAGTCCGTCACGATTCACCGTGTCAAAGGCTTTCGTTAGATCCACGAAGGTAGTGTATAGGTGAGTTCGCATCTCCTGACACTTCTCTTGTAGCTGGCGGGCGGCAAAGATCATATCGGTTGTTCCGCGGTGTCGGCGGAAGCCACATTGGCTTTCCGGGAGCAGGCCCTGCTCTAGGTGACCGTTAAGACGATTGAGAAGGATACGGGCGAGGATCTTCCCGGCGATGTTGAGCAACGAGATGCCTCTGTGATTATCACAGAGTTGCCAGTTCCCCTTCCGTTTGTAGAGATGGACGATGGTCGCGTCTTTGAAATCCTGAGGAACTTGTCCTTGGCGCCACATCTCCTGGAAGAGTGTTGTGAGTTCTGCCATCAGCCGGGGCCCACCGTGCTTGTAGACTTCCGGTGGGATTGCGTCGGATCCCGGTGCTTTACCGCTGGAAATCTGCTGCACGGCCCGGATGGTTTCTGGTAGGGAAGGCGGCAGATCCAGGTCATTGTTCGTGTCCACTTGAGGGAGCCGGTCAATGGCAGCAACGGAGATGGCTGATGAGCAATTAAGGACATTTCTGAAGTGCTCGGCCCAGCGCTTCAGAATTTGCGATTTCTCTGTCAGCAGTGTTCTGCCGTCAGAGCTGAGCAGCGGTGCGGACCCCTTGATACACGGGACGTAGATGGCCTTGATGGCTTTGAAAAAGTTTTTCATTTCATTGCGGTTCACATACCCCTGGATTTCCTCAGCCTTTCGGATCATCCAGGCATCCTGCATCTCCCGCAGCCGTTGTTGTACAAGGTGCCGGCATCTGAAAAAGGCTGCTTTGGTGGCGTCAGTCCGAAGGTCCATGTAGGCTTTGTGTAGTCTATTCTTCTCCGCGAGTTAGTTGCTGATGTTGGCGTCATTGTCGTCAAACCAGTCCTGGTGTCGACGGTGTGCGCGTCCGAGTACATCAAGGGCGGTGGACTGGATGACATTTCGCAGTTGACACCATCGTGTCTCCACGGTAGCGTTATCATCTGGAGCATGCAGGTCCTCCAGTTTCTCGGTTATTTGATTGCTGAAATCAAAACAGTGAGCAGGCAAATTTAATAAAAGAGTATTTAACTTACATGGCGGCCTCTTACCTTGGGGCCTTCGTCGGGGTTGCAGTCGGAGCCTCATCTGGGAGATGACGAGGCGGTGATCTGTCCAACCATCGGCATCGCGGATCGCCTTGGTTACCAGCACGTCCTGTCGATCTCGCCTCCGGACGAGAACATAGTCCAGCAGATGCCAACGCCGCGACCGAGGGTGCATCCACGTGGCCTTCTCCCGCGTCGGAAGGCGGAAGAAGGTGTTGGACAGCAGGAGACGGTGTTCCGCACACGTGCGCAGAAGAAGGAGGCCGTTAGCGTTGCAGCTACCGAGACCGTGGGGACCCAGCACTCCCTGCCAGGCAGCGTGGTCCGTCCCGACGCGGGCATTGAAGTCACCAAGGTCAATTAACTTGTCAACCTTCGCCACAGTCGCCAGCAAGGCGTGCAGGTCCTCGTAAAATTTGTCCTTCGCCGCATCAGAGCTCGTCATTGGGGGCGCGTAGGCGCTGATGATGGTGGCGAACTGGTCTCCCCGAAGAGGCAGGCGGAGGCTCATCAGGCGATCATTGATACCCTGCGGCAGACAGGGCAGACGTCCCACGATGTCGTTACGAATGGCAAAGGCAACACCAGCGTCGCGTCGCTCTGCCTTTGGCCGGCCGCTCCAGAAGAAGGTGTAGCCGGCCCCCACCTCCTCCAGCTGACCCTGCTCAGAGAATCGGGTCTCGCTGAGAGCAGCAATGTCCACCTTGTAGCGCACCAGTTCCCGAGCGACTAGCGCCGTCCTCCGTTCCGGCCGGTTGCTCCTAGGATTGTCTAAAAGGGAACGAACATTCCAGGCTGCTAGTGTGAGTGGACTCACCCGAGCAGCCTGGAGAGTATGGCGAGGGGGATGGGGACGGGGGGTATTGTTGTTTGTTTGAGTTTTACGCCCGCGTAGTTTTGCGATCTGCGAGCCGCGGCTAGCTGCTGAAGACGTGAGAACCAGCATTTTTAGGGCACATTTTCTAGCCCTTCCTCCGCGAGGAGGCAAGCAGTGCTATCCCCTAAATAGGGGCTGCTCGGACATCCCAGACGGCTGCCGAACTCCACTATGGGTCACGGTTTTGTTTTAGTGGAAGAACGACCCGAGTTAGTCTGGGCCGCCTACGGGGTCGCTGTCGCCCCCACCGTAGGACTTTTTGAGAGGGGGGAGAGATGGGAAGTTCGGGAGTCAGACATACCGGGTGTGGAGGCACACACAACACCGGAGACCCTCACCTGGTTTAGCACGCCGGTCGTGACGGTTGCCCGGGGTGTGGCCGCTGGGAAGAACCCAACTTCGAGGAGCCACAGGTGAGAGTTGGTTAAAAGTTAGAGGCGGCCACAGGAGCATTCACCACCTCTATGAGACAAATGGAGCGACCAAATGCAAGCTGTGTGGTGCTGCCCTTAACTAGTACCCCTACACCCCAGTCATCCTCAATACCAGGTGGTACACCACCCGAGGAGCGAACCCGCAACCCCTTGATCAGAAGTCCAATGCTCTAAGCATTGAGCCACGGGCCCCTTGACTTGCCGGCTTAGATCTGGGATAGTGACTTGCTTTCGTTGATTAATGCTCACCTATCGCCAACGAATTCACTCATTCCGCTCTGCCTTGGCACTCATTCTCGAGCCCCGCCAGTAGCCGCTTAGCGGCTATTAGTTGTAGCAGCTAAATAACATGACCAACAAAGACAAGGGAGACTGGAATGGCCATTTCTGGCGCATAAGCCGTCGTCAACCCGCCATACGCAACCCCAGATGAGTCACCACCCAAGCCTCGAACACGTGACCTGCTTTATGAGAAGTCCAACGCTATAACCTGTTCTACTACTAGGCGCTATATGGCTGCTGATGGGTCTCGAATGCGAGGCACAAGGCAGACTGGAACAATTGAGTTCCGTTAGTGATCGATGAGCATTCGTCAACGAACTACCGCTACAGTCGAGCGCAAATACCACGTCTGATATAAGTTATCGTAATCCACGCATACTGCTTCAATGACATCGCAGCCCTAAAACCTACCAATGTTTTCGGTGAGGGAGGATATTCCTTTCGTAAACGGCTACCTGTAGAAGGTTGGTAGGTCAGAACCAAACCTTTTCTCCGTCAGTATTGCACCCTAAGATAAATAGTACCATATTCAACCGATATCTCGATGAATTGACCAATTTATCGGACATGTGAAAATGCTGAATAAATGTGTTGGCTAGTCGTAATTGCGACTGACAGAACGAAAGACAGAAGCAGGCAGGTGAGGATGATCCTTTGCGCGGCCACACCCATCGAAGCGAAAAGTTCTGGCCTCCGCGAAGTGGTTCTACAGGAGCCACCGGGACGAAACATAGTTGGGATGCCTATGTCACCGCTATCTTGTTATATAAAGGCTGCACGCCGTCTGTCCGGCCCTGGCTCAACTGTGATCAATGGGACAGAGGAGGAGGGACTGAACTTTGAATGGTCAGTAGCCATTAGGGAGATCAACGTATACGCCGGCACCAACTGCGTCCGGATCCGTGGCTTCTGCCAATTGGACAGTGATTATTTTCCCTTTTCAGTTCTCCCGATATGTCTGTAGATCGTGTGCGTCGCTACTGACTTCCTATTTTCCATGTCTCCGAACATAAGGGGTGGCTGAGGTGCACAGATTGTGACGGTCACCCAAATAAAATTTAAAAGAGAATGTCTGCGTATGAACCAGCCTTACTTCGATTTCGTGGAATTTCGCAAAAAAGGCATTTTATAGTATTCAGTAATTTCACACCAAATACACAAAATATAATGCATTTGTGGGTAAATTGGAAAAGATAATGCTGCAGAAAGTTTGCCTCTTGTACTCAATATTGAATACCACTAATAGGCATGTTACCGGTTGAATACAGTCTTTAATGTCAGATTAGCATGGCCGACAATAACAAGGGAAACTGGAATGGCCATTTCTGGCTCATTGGTTGTCATCAGCCAGCCATACCAGCCCCAGTTGTTTTGGCAATCGAGGCGCGAACTCGCGACTAGTTGGTTAAAATTCGAATGCTCTCACCCACAGGTCACACGTTCGAGCCTCGGGTACCGTCACATCTGGAGTTGAGTATGGCTGGCTGATGACGGCTAATTAGCCAGAAGTGGTTATTCTAGTTCCCTTGTCTTTGGCGTTTATGTTATTCTGCCTATATATTGAGCTGCTCTGCGGCTGCTGGCAGTGCTCGAGAGTGAGTCCCAAGCCACAACGGGATGAATGAGTCCTGTAACCGATCGATGAGCGCTTGCTTACCGTAGCCTGTTGTGTCTCGGGCCTCGTGGCAATACCTCGGACGACTTCGATTTGACTAAGAGGAGTGCGAGCCAAGAGACAACGCAGCCGGGAGAGCCAAACGTGGAGGTTTTATCAAAGAGGAGATGGCGCGAGATGTTGTTGAAGGCAGAAGATTAGTCAAGAAATGCGCATGCGTACACACGGCAGCCCTTATCTTAATCTCATAGAGCCGAATGAACCACAAAGGCAACGGCGTCTAAGGTACTACGCTGGGCCTTATATGAAAATTGTAATAGGTCGGAGAAATTGGAGGAAAATGGCTTAATTGTATCGAGGGCGACTCGCTCAGCAAGCTTAAGTGAAGAGGAAGAGCAGGCGATTGGATAGAAAGACTTAGGACCAAAATTAGCGGAATTTTAGGGATAGGGGAATTCTTACTGAGCGCCAAATATCAGGAATCTTTGACTCCATGAAGGACATGTTTATAAGGTGTGTCAATTTAGGGGCAATCTGAGAGCAGCAATAATTTAAAACAAATGGTGCGACATCATCCGGCCCAGCAGCAGTTGAACCATGGACCTTTTTCAGCTGTTTCTCCACTGTTGCCACTGACACGGGAGAAAAAACGCTTGATAGAAGCGAGAGGTTTTTTGTGGGTGGATTGGAGTCAGTAGAAGTATGGATAAAATGTTCATTTAGAGAGTCTAAATCAGCATTAACATATGCCAGTTTACCACATTGGCAAGTGAGACGCTTAAGATTCCTCCAGAGTTCAGCAGAGGAAAGCGGAAACGAAGGTGTTGACGGAGAGGCAAAAGGCTGACTAACAAACAAATCATTTAGTCTCGAACTCTCACTATTTATTAAGAAGTTAACATCCTTTAGACTGCCACGGAGGCCTAACTTGTAGAGAAGTTCTTTTTTACGTCTTAACAATTTTAGATAGGGAGAAGATTTATGTCAGGTCGGGCCATAACGTTATCAAGAGGACAACAAGTATTAAAGATTTCTTCTAAAAATATTGTAAGGAAGCTGGAGCACGACCCGACATTGGATTGACTGAGGAATATGGAGATAGCGTAGGATATGCAAGGCTGTAGAAGGCAAATGTTTTCCGGGGACGTGTCGCGAAATATAATATTCCTTTCTGGTTTGAGTAGGATCGCACGCGTAGGAGCGGAATAAATTTTTGGAAGGCCTAATAGTACAGAATGAACGGAACCGGACAATGGAGTTCTGTTCTTAACAAGGAAAAACTTGGGTTGGTTGGTCAAAACGTGATCATGAGGGGCATCAGTGCGAGTATTGATGGAAACAAGGTCATCAAAGCCTAACAACGTCAACGGACTTATATTCACACGACTAAAGTCGCCACATAACATGCTCGCAGGACAATAAAGCAAGTTTTTGTGAAAGAGAGTCAAAAAATGGGTAAGCGCACCTTCACAGGTAGAGGGGAGAGTATATATACTAACAAATATAATGCACTTAAATATATTTAGCAATCGGGGCTTATGTATGACAGCGATAACGGATAGGTGCCCCGCCTAGCCCCCTCACTGGAAAAA
This sequence comes from Schistocephalus solidus, assembly GCA_017591395.1. Classification (NCBI taxonomy): domain Eukaryota; kingdom Metazoa; phylum Platyhelminthes; class Cestoda; order Diphyllobothriidea; family Diphyllobothriidae; genus Schistocephalus; species Schistocephalus solidus. The sequence goes on along the minus strand of WEDG01003768.1, from coordinate 19,091 downwards.
TTTGCACAGCTGGACCCCACGATTTCCTCGCAGTTGCAGCCCCCCATTGCACCTGGAGTATTGGAATAAGTCATCTTGCCATATGGTTCTACAGCTACTGTTTGTAACCTTCAGCATTCCTATTTATAAGGTTAGGACGTCCTACTGACCAAGGCACCCACTCCGCTCCTAAAACAATTGGGTTCAATTCTACTGTCAAAGCACGTATACCCTTTGTTATCATAGACTGTCACGCATGCATGCCAAGAGATGAACGTGATGTATCGATTTTCGAGCTGCCTTCAGATCATCTCCATTTGGGATATAGACATGGTACGGTCGATTTGTAGGATTGAGCTCAATTGTTTTAGGAGCGGGGTGGGTGCCTGAGTTGGGAGAACGTCCTGACCTTATAAATAGGAATGCTGAAGGTTACAAACGGTAACTGTAGAACCATCTGACAGGATGATCTATTCCAATACTTCAGGTGACTTGCATTCGTTCACCAATTTCCTATATTCGTCCTGATCTCCAAGAGTAAGAGACAAAGAAACCCCGACACGGTTTATTTTAAAAATTATCATTTCAAATCTTTTAGCAAAAGACTTCCATTCACCGGGAATAAGGATTGGCACATAAAAGTAATAAGAATGAAAGCTGCAACTTTCGGCATCATGGATGGGCGTCGGTGAACGACTTGCAAAATTTGCTCCAGGTTGTCTTCCTTCAAGACGGTACTAGCGTCATTTGAAATTGACTTCATCATTGTGGTTAAAATAAACGGGGTGGTAAAAAGCAGTATCTAATGAGAAAAATAGAGCAGCCCATGCACATATAAGAAAATTTACAAGCGAATGGAGGAGAAAAATGAGGGCTCAATTTTAAAAGCAATGTGTCTTGGTGATTATGCCCTCTATCAAGGGTTCTATTTATACACCGTAGTTTAGATCGCACACAGTCACCCCTTCTTAAAACAGGGTTTTCTCGGTGGGGCCGTTCAGATAGGAACATGTTTGTTAGCGAAAATATAATCCACGGATAGTATATCGAAAGCAGGAAAGGCATTCACCGGTAGAGTATTATTTTTGCTCTGACGTATCCAGGATCCATTTAGTTCCGATCTTCAGCGTCTGATAGGACTAAGTCAGCGACCTATGCTTTTCCACCAGAAATATAGTATACTGTACTGATTTCGTTGCATCGATGGTAGGTGAGCCAGGTCACCGCTGCGTTCTATTTAGGATGTCTGGCAGTAGTCCACTGCACACTGAAAATATATGACGGTGGACACATCTAAGATGCTTTCTAACCAATGTCAAAGAACCTGGAAGACTAATCTGGATGTGGATAGCCAAGCTAGCAGCATCAGCGAGGGAGACCGATATCATCACCCAAAGATGAGTCCAAGCATTCAAACTTGGCAACGCTAAAATCCCCCCGAGGGGTGACCGTTGTTTGAGCCGTTGTCCACTAGAGTCATGATTCTCCTATTCGCAGTCCGACAGCAAACACAAGAATCGCTCCTCTCCCATTCTGTACTGAAGGAGTGACTGGCTAGGGAGCGGGGAGGGTTGGCGGGCACAGTTCTTAATCCTTTGGTATGTGAACCAGATTTAAGAGCACCGTCACGACATTATCTAACACGGGTGATTAACGTACGGAGGTGTGAATCAGCAGCCCCAATTGGGCAGTCTGCTGGAGCCCATGCAACACTGATTTTGCTTTCGCAGCTAAGTCAATGTTTGGACTCTGATGAATGATCAGACTTGGTTCTCGTTACTGCACTCAGTCAAACTCCTCACAAATGTAATCAGCGATTGGTTTGCCAAGCGGTGTCCAAGGCCGCTCGGTCCGACCTCTGGAAAAAATTACCTGCCAACGTTGAACCCTGTGAGCCTCGCAAGGAATCAGCCCAATGGGAATGGCTTAGCAAAGGTAAGTGCTAATTGGCCAATAGACATAGTAGAGTTCAGGCACCATTTCCAGTATTTGAAGGGTAAAATCGAGCGCATTACAAACCCAATTTCAGTTGTGCATATGGCAGGTGAGATAATGTTACTGTGAACATTTTCTAAATGACTTCAGTAGCACATATGTAGTAATGCAAAAGTGCATGGAATTCTGCCTTTATCAGTGCTCAGCGCTTCTGGCTGAAACAAAAGGCATGCAAACTTACTCATTCGTATTTGAAAGCTGGTATCAGTGGAGTTTATCACTGACTTCTGAATGTTACCCCACCTCCTCACTACACTTTGAGTGAAGAAGACAAGTGGACATTTGAGCGTAGATTGTTTTACGCGCGGGGTTTGACTGGCCACTACTGGAAGTCAGAGGGAAAAGCGTAGCTGGATGGTTAGTTTCGACAAACCTCTCGCGACCATAGTCTCTGCAGCAAGTGAAGCATTCTTTCCAAAGATACCTTTTTCTTAAAAGTTTGCCTTCCCCGCAGGTTGGCTTCACTTAATGAAAGATAACCATAGGGATGGCAGGTGCCCACAAGGCTGTGCGTTTTTGGGACACCGCAAATAGTACCCTGGGAGGAGCTCTCCTCGGACGCACCAACGAGATCTTCAGTTATGCTTTTAACTACGAAGCAGACAAAATAATAGCCAGCTACAAGGACAACACCTGGCGTATTTGGTTATAAGCTGACCTTGGAACCTTGTGCGTTACGGAGCAGACGTGCCAGTTACCACGCCTGGTGGAGTTCTGTATATGTTTTATAAAGATGGCATTTTAGTTCCAACATTGAAAAGCAGATGCACTCTGGTGACTTGTGGTCTTTTCATTTCGGACTTTGAACGGGCTAGATATCTACCTACTAGTTGCTCAACACCAAATATTGTGCGCATTTGGGTCCGACGTTTGCTTCAGCGCTCAGAAAAAATATCATCAGCACATACACTTTTATTTTCATCCTGCTTGGCCTGGCTATTTTAAGCATTCGTTGAACATTATATGACCGACAAGAGAAGCTCGAAAGGGCGATTTCGAGGAAGCAGTTGAGAAGATGGATACTTTTGTCCAGGCTGGCGTTTTGGTTTCGTGCTCTAACCCATGGTCAATGACCAGGACAAGCAGGTGTGGAGACGCACATGAGTGCCGGCTAGCATTATCCTTGGCTTATAGTGTACAGGTTTCCACTCTGAACTTCTGAACTGTACCGACCAGTGCGATCCATGGTCTGCATTTATTGGTTGTGCACATATGTCTTCATTAACCTTGACCTCTGAGACGGAATAACCTTGTCTCTGGTCTAGAATTACTAGCAGGTCGAATATTTAAACAAAACAGCCGCCATCGCCGACGGCGTTGCCTCCGACGAGACGAAGACCTGTGTGCTCTGGTTCTTTCCGTGAGAACTTGACAGCACGTAATTAACTCAGGAAGATGTCCTCTTAGATGTTTCGAGTGACGTCTGCAGTTGCCGCATCTCATCTTACCCGATTTCACAAAAAAACAAATTATAGATTTAGCGTAGATGGAACAAACCCGCTGAAATGTTTTTCAAACCATGCTAAGGCATAGCACAACTGTAGTTTTCACAGACCTCAGCATGCACTATTTCTCTTGGTTTTCCAAGGCCTCTGAATTTGACGCCGTACAGGCATGGCGAACCGTAAAATTAACATAATACATGGGCCTCGGGATTATCGAATTCATCGTTTATTCTGGGCGTCATACTACTGTTTTAGACAAAACTTCGGTGACCAGGCTCGGATTTTCAAACTTTTTGATAAGTCCAAGGTCGTATTTTATTCGATCAGGAAATGAGCTAATTTTTAGTGATAGTGCACCTACTGGTTAGTATTTCAGGAACTGAAAGCATAAGAGGCATTTAACGAAAAGAGTTTATTTAAGGTCTGACTGTTTTATTAGTGATTTTGTCAACCCATCGTCAGGGCCTGATGAGTCTTGCACTCCTCTCTCATCGTATGACACATTTTTTATCAAGCGTTGGTCTCCAATGCCGGCTGTGTGTTTGAAGCTGAACCCTGTTTCACCGTGGCCTGTGGCACACCTACACTCATGGACTGCAGTAAAAATTGGGGGCCGCAACTGTTGCACACCGCCACTGTCTTCTTTAAAATATAATCGTAAAATCAAATAGGGGAAGGCAAATTAACCTATATGCTGGTTAACTGACAAACAGGCTTTTTGGACCTGCCTTGATGTGAGATCGTGGCATGGACCAAAATCTCGACTGAGTCAGATTTGAAGATGAATCCCATCTGCGCGGCATGAGTTACCGCTTCCGACTTTGGTTTCAACCATCCCATGATCAACTGCTGCAGATGCATTGCCATTTGCAGCCGTCGACCGGTTTCTACAACGTAACTCCACACAACGCAACTGCACTGAAGACGGTAGACCATGGCCGGCTTCTCCTGCTTAGGTATAGGGTCTTCCGGCCATATTAATTGCCGGTGGATTGTTAAGATGGGTCTGTGAGCAAATCCTATCCCGAGTGGTACAAAGGGATCTAGAAACGGCCTTCTGGACTCCTTTAATATACGCAATGTTCCAACCTGATCCCAGCCGATTACACTCTTCAGTCTGCTTTCTATGTGACACTCGTATCCTCTCGAAGAATCCTAGGAAGCAAAGTCATCTTGTGTTTTTTTTGGAAACTGGCGTGCAACGAGAAGTTTTCACTCGCCCCCTTAAGCGTTTATACACAGCCTGCTTTGCGCTGCAGCAGGTATTAGGCAATTGAGCATTTGACACATGCCCGTTTGTTTTCTATTGAAAATCATCGCCAGCTTGCCATTCAGTTGGCATTCAGGTGTCATCTACTTCGCATGTCCAAAACTTTCATTTGAATTTCTCAAACATCTGCCACTCTAGCTTTTGGAGAATAAATTCAAAAAATGGCCCCGAGATTGAGTAACAAATGGCAGTTTGCCTAAATTATTCATGTGTGATCACTTCGTACGTAAAGAATGTCTTGAGGTATTGCTCCATGAACTCTATGAGATCGTGAGCAGTGGGTTGCTAATTTTTCTCATCGTCTGTTTGAACAACCAGGCTACTGATTGGTTCAAATGCATGGGCCTCTTTTATAGATGTGAAGAGTGAAGTGACATGAGCCTCTTATTCGACGCGATTGTGGCTACATATATTTTGTAGACACACTACTCTGCTGAGTCCTCCATTGTTTGTGAGTCCAGGGTTTGGAACTTCAGCTTCTGGAATACCCGTAAGTAGGAATGCCTCAGCATAAGACGATTGACCATAGGGCAACATCTACCTTGTGCAATTTGGGAGGCCATAAACCGCAGCTTGACTGCCTCGGTGGGTTTTACCATATACCCGTATTTGGTACTGATGAACTTATTCTTCTTCAGTCCAACCAGAGTTCTGTTATTCTTCTTCTTCTTCTTCTTCTTCTTCTTCTTCTTCTGTTCTGTTCTTCTTTTCTTCTGTTCTTCTTCTTCTTCTTCTTCTTCTTCTTCTTCTTCTTTAACGAATGTTTAGAAGAGTCGATCGCTAAGGAGCACGAGAACTTAATTCCGGTAGTCTACTTTGTTGAGGATGACGATTTAGCAGCCTTTGTTAGCAAGCCGAATAACTATTTCAGTGTCCGGTTCAGGAACTATTAGGCTGTCTAACCCACCACTTCGAGTATCCTTGAACGCGGAGGGATCTGTTCATGATTTTGGCACGAATGTGCAGGTCCTTCTTCCTTTTAATTTGATGCCCTTTTGGAAAAGGCTTCTTATTGACTGAGCCAAGTAGTCTATTCACCTGCTAATAAAATACTTACAATGAGATGGTTCTACTGAAAGATTGCCAAAGTACACTCGCGCATAAGCGTAAATAGGAAACACCTTTTAAAAATGTATTTATATCTGCATGAATAGCATCGTTTTTTAAGTTTCGCAAGTTAGCATTTCCAGACTATTTGATATTGACGCCGAACGGTACTTTGTCTCTACCTGACCCTGACTTCGCACGACAACCGTCTTTCGATGACAAGACGGCCGGAGGTGGTTGCGGATGCAGTGATAGACAATTCTAAACGAAAACATCTCTTGGAATCCGCGCGCACTGGGCTCCAATCGGATTGCATAACAGTAAGTGTGCCATAGAGATCACATCAAGAAGGAGCCATTACAGCCCGCCCAAGTCTTGAGTGAAACTGACCTATAGCATCACTTGACAGTCTTCAAAGTCACACGCATTGTTGCGTCGTGATATTTTCCAACAGTCAGTTTTTTTTTCTAGGAGCTATAGAGAATTCAAGGGCGTTGTCTACCTTTCCCTGTAATATAAGTGAACTGAAGGTCAATGAGGCGAAGGCTCATCCATTGAGAAGCCTTCGCTGCGTGACCTAAGATAACATCAAGTGAAGAAAAACACTTTATACACTAGTATCAATAGGCACGGTGACGAAACTTCCTTTACCCCAATCGTCCTGCCGCGACTGAATCTGGTTCCAACTTTATTCTGATTCATGAATGACTGCGCAAACACAGTCAGTCAATAAATTTTATCTGCTTTCCCAAAATTGTATTGTGCACGTTTTGTGACAAGATTATCCGATACAAGCGAAAATGCGAATCCCACTAAGTAATTAAAATGAAGATGAACCGATTGTAGGAACAAGGAATTTATTCCCCTGCATGTTCGGATTCCGCTATGCCACTATGTGGGCTCAAAATATTTCGCAATTTGTGCAGATTGCGTTGTTTACTGAATGAAGAGCATTACTAAATTGACAGGCAGCATGTTATTTGAGCGGAATCTCAAAGACCTTGAAGAGAACATAAGCATAAAAATTTCAAAAAGCTTCATGTACCTTTTCTTCGAGCAAATGATTAAAGAACACGTAATTTACTACCAAAGTAACACAGGGAAGAGATTTATATGCATGTCTTCGCTAACATATATTTAATCTTGTCATATCATCGAAACTAACTGGGGAACACGCATCCAAATTAAGTAGTCCTTTTCCTAGTGCTGGTTTTGCAGGTAGATGGAAAGAAGTGCATTTAAAAAACAACCCCCTTATAGTTCGGAAATATCTTGCGAGTACGCCGGAAGATGATCAATGGATACATCACATTTAACTACTCCGCTCTAATTAAAAACGCATTTTAGAATTTCAGTTTGCATTGACTGAAATCAGCCAATGCCTGCACAGATGGCAGACGCTTTTAACCGACTCCACTGCTGACGGAGTCGCGTTATACGGGGGTGAGCCGACGCTGAACAGTCGTCTCTCTCCGGTGGTCTAGTTATTTGCCCAACTCATGACTTCCAAAAATGCAATACGTTCTTTGGTAAATTTCCTATTCTACTTGAGCCCATGGCACTTTCTCGGTCAGCTCGAAGGTCAGAAGGTAGTTGTTTTATTTCGCATGACAGTTTTCGACCGTCGATTTCGACGAGGTCCACCTTATGCTCTCGGGCATCGTGGCAATACCTCAGACGACGTCGATTTGACTAAGAGGAGTTCACTGAAACCTATGGAATCCAGTAAATCGGCCACAGTAAGCTGACTGTCCAAGCAGGATTTATTAAGTGATCAATCTATAATACAACAGATTACTACCAGGCGCGTTTAAGTAATTGCAGAATTTGGCAGTTTTAAATAATTTATTTGACCCCTTGCTGTTGTGTGATCGAATCCCACTACAGCGGCCGAATTTTTCACAATTTAGTCAAATGAGTTCTTCAAATCTGTCGAATACCCCTATTAATTAAGTGCGTGGGTGGATTCTAGATTGATTGCTTAGGAAATCCTACTTCAGTAGTCAGCTTACCGTATCAGAATTTGTGGATACGGTAAGCTGCAGTAGGCTGAGCGGGTAACATGGTTCCAGTGTAATTAAACCTCACGGCCCCCTGGTTGAGTCTCGTAGCTCAGGTGGTAGAACGTTGGATGCACTAAAGCTTTCCACTTTTCTGTCGTAGTTTCGAATCCCACTGAGGTTTTTCACAATTGGGTCAAAGAAATTAGTCACATCTGTGGAAACCCTAATACGGTATTGCGCCTGGTGGTAATCTGGTTAATTCAGGATTGAGTACGTAGAAAACTTTGCTCTGTAGTCAGCTTAGCGTATCCGACTTGATGGATTCCATACATTGCAGTGTGATAAAAATCACGGCTCATGGCTAAGGTGGCTAGGCTCATGACTGCACTATCGCCTTCCCCTTGCTGTCCTGGGTTCAAATCCCACCGAGGCGGCCGCGTGTGTCCTATGCGTCAAATGAATTATTCAACTCTGCAAAAGCCCTCTTTTTATTAAAGGAGTTTATCAGCAGGAGTAAGGGGCCAGGTTATACAACATGTAATATTACCTTCGCAATTAACTACATTAAGACGATAAAAGGATACTGCAAAACTTTGACAGGGAGCATTTGCGCTCAGTAGAAGTTTGGACTGTGTGTGGAGTAGTCTAGGCGAGAAGATCAAAACCTATCTTCTCAAAATGGCATTGTTGTTGTCTTTAATGAACACAGTTGTATCAGTTCTAATAATTTCAAAAATTCTGCCAAACAGAAGACACTTTTGCGAAACTCTGCAGTCAATCGTCTTTGCGGACAAAGTCCCTAAGTTATGACATTTCGACCGTCGATTTCGAGGAGGTCCACCGTATGCTCCACAACAGGTGGTGCGGGGACGGTGACTTGCGTGTGAATTAGTTTTAAATGATAGTAGCCTTACGCTGCAGCCACCTCACTCTCTCCTCCTCCCCCACCTGAGCCCAGTGTCAAGACAGAGTCAAAAAGACCGCAGGCGGGAGAGGACGTAGGTGGCTGGCGCGGCCGGAGCCGCCCCTGGGTGTACCACCACACCTGACTCGGATCCCACGGAGTGGGAGTGCGATAAAGGCCACATTAAGAAGGAGCCATTGCAGCCTGACTCCCAGTCCGCCAGTCAGCCACTCCACACAAAACACACATTGGGCTGCCCACGTGGTCCGAATTATCCCGTCAGTTGGCAACCTTCCAAGCCACGGCTTTTAGCGCACAGTGATAGTTTCAAGTGCGTCAGATTGTTTATAGTGAGGAAAATGCGATGAGCTGTTGACCTCACTCTCTCCCCCACCCCGACAATCAGACCACCATCCGAGCCAGTCAGTTGTCTGAGGTGGGAGTGGGCGAATCGGCTGACGGGTCGGCGTACCCGTCTTCGCGCGCCACAGCACGACCTGGCCCCCATAACGCACACACCAGGATTTACTTACTCAGGGGGTATGGAGGAGCCATCGCCGTCTGTTTCCCAGTCCACTGGTCAGCCACTCGACACACAGCACATACACTGGGCCGACGGCGTGGTCTGGTGTAGGCGTCAGATTGGCAGCCTTCAAAGCCACGGTTTCTAGGAAACCGTGATATACTCTTGTAAATGGTGATTGTAAGGGTGTTGTCTAAATATTTTTGTAGATGGTGTGCGCTGATGTGGCTTAGCCTCCGGTGGTTTACCCAGGTTGGCGTGGAGGCGCATGTGTCCTAATAGGCCCATGCGGTGTGTAAATGTGTGGCAGCAGTGAGGGCATTGAAGGTGGACGCGGCGACTGAATATTGGAGCCCCAGCCTCCATGCGATGGATTCACATGTGACCGACCAGGCCGATGCGTGAGTTGAAGTTGCGGGCGCAGTGTGGGCAGGAGAAATCGGTAGAGGCTGGGGGGATGTCATTCATGGTAGTGGGGGTGGCAGTGGCGGTAAGAATGACAGGAGCGGAGGGTGTGCATGGTGTATCGGTGTTGTCGGCACTGCGGTGAATTCCGCTCTCATGGACGCGCATGTGACCGAATAGGCCTATGGGAATGCAGTGAGGGCAGTGAAGGCGACGATCTCTGCTGTGTGTTGGTGCTCCAGAAACTGGCTCACCAGTCTCTGTACGATGGATTCGCAAGTGACCGATCAGGCCGATGCGTGAGGTGAATGTGCGGTCGCATTGAGGACAGTTTAGGAGAGAGTCCCTACCGCTGATGGTGGTGGTGGTAGTGAAGGCGAAGGCGTTAGTGGTTGCGGTGGTGGGGTTAACAGGCGATGAGTAGAGGGATGTGGTCTCTATGATGGTGGGAGTAATGGAATTAATACCAGGAGTGAGGGTGGGGGAGTCTGAAGGAGGGTTGGCAGAATTCGACGTATAAGTTGGAATTTTCGGATTGTTGGTGCATTGCGTCCGAAGATGTCCAACCAGGCCGATTCTCGTGCTGAAGATGCGTTGACAGCGGGGGCATGTCGGCAGGGCCTGGGCATCCACGATGTTGGTCTGGGGTGCTCCTGACTTTCGTGCCGCTCTTTTGGCGTCGGCGGCGGTGATCCGGTTGACCTCATAGCTTGCTGCACCAGTCTTCACGGATCTTCTCCATTCCGGTCTATCCTGGGTAAGGTCCTCCCAGGTCACCGGGTTGATTTGCAGTTGCTTCAGTGATTTCTTCAAAGTGTCCTTGTAGAGTCGTTATTGACCTCCCTGTCGACGAGCACCCATAGCAACATCTCAGTAGAAAAGTCGTTTGGGTAGTCGCTCGTCATCCATTCTTACCAGGTGGCCGCTCAATCACATTTGCGCTTGCCTCAGCATGGCGTTGATGCTTAGGATTCCGTTCCGCTCCAGGACTTCCGTTTCCGGGATCCTGTGTTGCCATCTCAGCTTCCGTATTCTGCGGAGACAGCTGAGAGGGAAGTGATTCAGCTTCCTGGCTTGGTTCGAGTAGATGGTCCATGTCTCCGCTCCATGAAGGAGTGTTTTCAAGACGACGACTTTGTACATCTTCAGTTTGGTGATCAGGTAAATACCATGGCGATTCCACACGTAGGATTGTAGCCGGCCGTAGGCCTGACTGGCTTTGGAGATCCCTTGGGCAACTTCGTCATCGTTTCTTGTGTTGCGTGACAGCGTGCTTCCTAGATAAGCAAAGGTTTCCACGTTTTTGAGTTGAGCACCGTTAACATTGATTCGAGGAGCATTGTATTCCGCGCTGGGTGGCAGCTGGTGCATGATAACCGTTTTGTCTGTACTGATGATTAATCCAAAATCGGCGCAGCCTGCGGCGAAGAGGTCCATACTCCTTTGAATGTCCTCCTCCGTCAAGGTGTTAAGGGCGCAGTCGTCCGCGAAGAGCAAGTCATGGACTGTAGTCGCAGACACGCGCGTTGAATCCTGCATACGCCGACTGTTGACAAGGTGTCCGTTAGTTCTGTAGGCGATGAGGATCCCAGGCTGCTCATCACGGTAGGCATCCATCAGCATAGCAAGGAACATGAGACTGGAGAGGGTGGGAGCCAATACGCAGCCCTGCTTCACTCCGTTGGTCACTGCGAATGCTTTGGATACCGTCCCATTGTCAGTAACGCGCGCCGTCATCACGTCATGATGCTGACGCACCATGTGCGTGAACTGCTCAGGACAGCCGAATTTCTGCATGACTTTGCACAGTCCGTCACGATTCACCGTGTCAAAGGCTTTCGTTAGACCCACGAAGGTAGTGTATAGGTGAGTTTGCATCTCCTGGCACTCCTTGTAGCTGGCGGGCGGCAAAAATCATATCGGTTTTCCCGCGGTGTCGGCGGAAGCATCATTGGCTTACCGGGAGCCGGTTCTGCTCTAGGTGACCGTTCAGACGATTGAGAAGGATACGGGCGAAGATAAACCTGGCGATGTTGAGCAACGAGATGCCTCTGTGATTATCACAGAGTTGCCGGTTCCCCTTCCGTTTGTAGAGATGGACGATGGTCGCGTCTTTGAAATCCTGAGGAACTTGTCCTTGGAAGAGTGTTGTGAGTTTGCCATCTGCCGCGGCCCACCGTGCTTGTAGACTTCCGGTGGGATTGCGTCGGATCCCGGTGCTTTACCGCTGGAAATCTGCTGCACGGCCCGGATGGTTTCTGGTAGGGAAGGCGGCAGATCCAGGCCATTTTTCGTGTCCACTTGAGGGAGCCGGTCAACGGCAGCATCGGAGATGGCTGATGAGCAATTAAGGACACTTCTGAAGTGCTCGGCCCAGCGCTTCAGAATTTGCGATTTCTCTGTCAGCAGTGTTGTGCCATCAGAGCTGAGCAGCGGTGCGGTTCCCTTGATATACGGGCCGTATATGGCCTTGATGGCTTTGATAAAGTTTTTTTATTTCATTATGGTCCGCATACCCCTGGATTTCCTCAGCCTTTCGGATCATCCAGACATCCTGTATCTCCCGCAGCCGTCGCTGTACAAGGCGCCGGTATCTGAAGAAGGCTGCGTTGGTTGCGTCAGTCCGAAGGTCCATGTAGGCTTTGTGTAGTCCATTCTTCTCCGCAAATAAGTTGCTCATGTCGACGTCATTGTCGTCAAACCAGTCCTGGTGTTGACGGCGTGCCCGTCCGAGGACATCAAGGGTGGTGGACTGAATGACATTTCGCAGTTGAAACCATCGTGTCTCCACGGTAGCATTATCAGCTGGAGCAAGCAGGTCCTCCAGTTTCTCGGTTATTTGGTTGCTGAAATCAAAACAGTGAACAGGCAATTTAACAAAAGAGTATTTACCTTACCTGGCGGCCTCTTTCCTTGGGGCCTTCGTCGGGGTTGAATTCGGAGCCTCATCTGGGAGATGACGAGGTGGTGATCTGTCCACCCATCGGAATCGCGGATCGCCTTGGTTACCAGCATGTCCTGTCGTTCTCGCCTCCGGACGAGAACATAGTCCAGCAGATGCCAGCGCCGCGACCGAGGGTGTATCCACGTGACCTTCTCCCGCGTCGGAAGGCGGAAAAGGTGTTGGTCAGCAGGAGACGGTGTTCCACACACGTGCGCAGAAGAAGGAGGCCGTTATCGTTACAGCTACCGTGACCGTGGGGACCCAGCACTCCCTGCCAGGCAGTGTGGTCCGTCCCGACGCGGGCGTTGAAGTAACCAAGGACAATAAACTTGTCAACCTTCGCCACAGTTGCCAGCAGGGCGTGCAGGTCCTCGTAGAATTCGTACTTCGCCGCATCAGAGCTCGTCATTTGGGGAGCGTAGGCGCTGATTGAAGTGGTGATCTGGTCTCCCCGAAAAGGCAGGCGGAGGCTTATCAGGCGATCATTGATACCCTGCGGCAGACAAGACAGACGTCGCACGATGTCTTTCCGGATGGCAAAGCTGACACCAGCATCGTGTCGCTCTGCCTTTGGCCAGCCGCTCCAGAAGAAGGTGTAGCCGGCTCCCACCTCCTCCAGCTGACCCTGCTCAGAGAATCGGGTCTCGCTGAGAGCAGCAATGTCCACCTTGTAGCGCGCCAGTTCCCGGGCGACAAGCGCCGTCCACCGTTCTGACCGGTTCCTCTTAGGATTGTCTAAAAGGGAACGAACATTCCAGGCTGCTAGTGTGAGTGGACTCACCCGAGCAGCCTGGAGGGTATGGCAAGGGGGTGGGGACGGGAGTGTTGTTGTTTGTTTGAGTTTTACGACCACGTATTTTGCGATCTGTGAGCCGCGGCCGGCTGCAGAAGACGTGAGACCCAGCATTTGTTTCGGGCACCATTTATAGCCCCTTCCTCCGCGAGGAGGCAAGCAGTGCTGTCCCTAAATAGGGCTGCGTGGAGATCCCAGAAGGCTACCGAACTCCACTGTGGGTCACGGTTTGGTTTTAGGGGGAGAACGACCCGAGTTAGCCTGGGCCGCCTACGGGGTTGCTGTCGCCCCCACCGTAGGACTTTTTGAGAGGGGGCAGGTGGGAAGTTCGGGACTCAGGCATCCCGGGTGTGAGGGCACACACAACACCGGAGACCCTCACCTTGTTTAGCCCACCGGTCGTGACGGTTGCCCGGGATGTGGCCGCTGGGAAGAACCCAACTTCGAGGAGCCAGAGGTGAGAGTTGGGTACCAGTTAGTGGCGGCCACAGGAACATTCACCACCTGTAAGTGACAAATGGAGTGACTAAATGCTATCTGTGTGGTGCTATACCTAACTAATATCCTTACACCTCCACCACCCTAAGAAATACTGTGACTTGGTTTACAACCGTTTTTGTAAGGAGAGGATGAAACACCTCCAAGACGCATGGCGAATTCTATCCGACATACCTGATCAATACTTCACGTACATTCATGGCTACCGTGCAGATCGTTGGAGTTGGGCTGTCTGCGGTCAATTCACATTAGTGCGCTTTACCACTTTTGAGTGGTTTGCTCAAATTATGCCTCGAATCCTGTCATTTTTTCTCTTTAAAGACCTTCGCATTGTTAAAGGTGCCCTTTATTTAGACAGCTACAACTACATATGCATCCCACAAAAGTTTCCTAGGTTAGGATTAATCCTCTTCCACCTTCTCCTTCTCATCAGCATCATCATCATCATCACCATCATCATCATCATCATCATCATCGTCATATCTGCATCTTTTCTATCGAAATTGAAATACGTGTTTCAGCCTATTGTTGTTTCGGTGCTTGGTTTTTTATTGTCGACCCAGAATGACGTTGGGAGGGAAAGAAAACCACGGTGTGATCGGACGACTGCGCTGTTGAAACATCTGTTTAATCGTTTACAAACTTGATATGAGCCGATTCGTACTCACAGTAACTTTCCGAGTGACTTGGTATATACAGGACCACAAGGTCGTTGAAGATCAGTTTGAAGCTGTATCCTTGGGTTCATATTTGAATTAGCCATAGACAACGAAGCTCAAAAGATATATTTTTAATTGCTTTAAGAACATACGTGTCCCTTAATATAGTAACGCGAATGCCACCTTGAAAGAACATGAGAATTTAACATTTTGCACGGTCTTCGAAGAATTGTACGAATTCTCGCCTATAAAGAACCCTCGGAGTCGATTTCCTGAATTGATGAAGTTTCTGCTCTTTTAGTGTTGTAAGGCTACAAAAGACCTTTGAAGCCGAGGTTGTTTACTGTGGCTTGGTAAGGCTGGCTGATGACCTCTAATAGGCCAGCAATGGTCCCTCTAGTCTTCCTGCCCTTCATCGATAAGGTTCTGCTGCATATATTAATAGCCCCTGTGAGGCTGCTGGCAGGCCTCAAGAGAGAGCCCGAAGGTAGTTCCGTAAATGATCGGTCAGTGCCTATCCAACAATGAGTGCATATTCTGGAGCTAAAACTGGCAAGATAACGAGCTCGTGGTGCAGTGGATAGAGCGTTGAACTTCTAACCAACAGGTCGTGAGTTCGAGCCTCAGGCGCCAGAGCGCCGGGGGTTGGGGGTGTGTGGCTGATGACGGCTAATAGCCCAGAAATTGCATTTCTAGTCTCCCTTGTCTTCGTCGGCGCTGTTAATCTGCCTCTGTGTGCCGCTGTGTGACTGCTGGCTGGGCTCGAGAGTGAGCCCCAAGTCAAAACGGGATTACTAGTTTCCGTGAATCGATTACTGAGAGCCTCACTACTATTTAATGTACCCAAGCGCAGCTGAGGGGACAAAGATCCCCCGGCTTACCTCTCGTCCCTTCAGACAAAATGGCTCCATCGAGTGGCATCCCCAAACTATGCTTCAGTACCTCAGGGTCCTTTGCTACTACCCAGGGAGCGAAGATAATAACTCCAGGGGCCCTTTCGAGCGCCATTTGTCGTCTGTGAGGCAACCATCAATAGACTGTGTTGAGTGACCCTAGAAGCGGAAACTCCACTGGAGACGATCGAGGCAGTGCAGCGGATGTTTAACGGCAAAACTCACGTAGCCGAATAAATGTATGAAGATAATTGCCTGCATATTATGAACAGATTTTTCTTGATTTGGGTAGGGAAGAGTCATTTAACTTGGCTACCCTCACCTCCTCCAACAGGAGTTCGAAAACTTAGAAGAATAAGCAAATGTTTCTAGTGATCTACCAGCCACTACTCATACATAAGCTTGGAAATCGACACCTCACCTTCATTCTTGATCTCAATATTTCTGAATATGCTGACTGAATGACAGGTACGACAAGGCTCCGAGAACGCGACCACTATCAACCTCCGCAAACCGAAAGTAAGGCGAATTCCATGGTTGATTTGCAGGACTCTATAAGAGCTAACATCTTTGCGCTTGTGAACGAGTTTACCAACACAAGTGGAATAGAACTATGGGTGGGCGCTCAAATACGACCTGCTTCGTCGTCCTTCCATCGTAATTGTAATTTTTTATCACCGCAACACAGCGAAAATACCTGAGTTCTATGACCTGGTGTTGCAGATCCTTTCAAATTTATTATATCTTCTTCAGCCATCTAACAGGAAGGTGTTGTAATACTTTTATGCTGGCTTTGTTAAACACTGCTCAGTGGCAGAATCCTCTGTGGTAAGGTTCAGACATGCGGAACCAACTTTTTACTAGTCAAACGCTAAAGTAGCACAGTTCAATAGCTTAGAAAAGGAGACCTCTGGTTTCCGGTGATCAACTGGGCTCAATCTTCCCTGAGACCTTTCGGCCAGTTTCTTACCTACGGCAGACGTCGCTCTTTGCTATGTGCAAAAAGGCTTTTTATCACGGGAGTGAGGTAAGGATAACTTGTTATTGCGTAAACCGCAAACTCTGCCTCGATTCGGATGGTGACATTTAGCGGTGTATGCTCCGGTAGATAAAAACTGGTCTTTAAGGGCAACCGGGTCGGTTGACTATCTGCTATGTAAAACCTTCCAAAAGTAAGGCATATTGTTAAAGTAAAAAGTGGCATGTGCAAGCACATATGGATGACAAAACCACTGCTATCTGTCACGATAGGGTATATGTGCATCCTTACCGTAGCAGGGCTTTTATTGTCGGTCAAAATGGAACAATGTGCAATACACAGGAATCAAGTAACCATGTGCGGACTTGAAACAGATCATATTGGTCACAATCAATCGATAAGAACCGATTGTTTTTCGTGGGACGGTTGAGTAACAGGCATAAGCTCCTTTCTTGGACGTTCCAGGGTTTTTAATCTAGCCTCAATTCCCGACGGAATGCGGACGTTGTATTTTGTCTTGTAGCTTCGATCCTGCGGTACTCATAGATGCTCACGTAGGTAGGAGTGACCACTAGCCGACGAAATATTGCTGGAAAAGACATGAAAAGTCATAAGTTATCCATTTTTATCAGTAGTATTTTAGTGGCCGTTTCTTTATTTGCTCACTTGGGCTTGTGAGCTTGAAATTTGCTCTGCCGAGATTGTCACCACAGTTCATATTGATTATTACGAACGGGAAGAAGATTATCAATAGCGCTAAATCACACACTGCAGTGTAGGTCACACTGTGTCCGTATGCAGTTCAGGGTTGACAACGAAGACGAATCCAACTCAGTACGGTTCCTAGGTGAGGGGTTATGTATGAGGTGCATAATAGAATCTGAATGGATAGTTTGGAAATCAAAACTGTTGGTGAAAAGACTGGAAAAATGACTCCAATTTCAAAATGGAAGTAGGCAGCTGGCGTTAGAAGCACCGAAATCTCCTAGCAACTGGCTTCTTAAAATGGACAAGCTCTACATACGGTATACTGACTAAGTGTATGTTGAACACTTGCATGGTTTCAATCCCATTTTATAAAACGCACTCCCAATTAATGCGCTCTTTGTGGTTGATTTGCAGTAAATGTTTTCTTTTTGCATTTTTCTTCTTTGATGACGTTGTTTCAATTATTCCTGTGTGCAGTAGGTTGTGCAAACAGACTTTCCGTCCCGTAGACTGTGTATGCTTCTAACAATATGTACGTTGCTTTCAGTAACTTTTTACATAAAAATGGGATTTCAAACTATTTTTTTTTACAATTTCCGACAGCTCGTGCATGACGTCGAAGTCGGTTTGTTCTTGAAGATTTACTTAGGTGCGCCAGGCTGCACAATTCGCATAATAATTAAAGCAAAACTGACTGATTCTATTATTTTAAATGAAACACTCCAACAATATGTATGGACCTGTAAAAAGGCTGTGAAATGAAACATTCGCATGGTACTTCCATGAATTTCGCTGTGGTGGTTACAAGCAAGAATTATTAAATGATAAAGCCTTCAGTAGTTGCGCCACGTTCATTTTCTCCGTGTAGTTATCACAGATTTCGAGGAGATTCTCGGCGCAAGATAGTGGCTCTGTCATGTTTACCATATCTTGGAAATCTGCTGCCTGGTAACGGGGTGCTGCTTGTGATTCGATTGTTCGTTTTAACGTTTCAGTCGAGGTTTCAAGAGATAGTCATCAGAACTGGTGAGGATGACTTATATGGACACCTAGACAGGACATGAGAGCACTAACTGGCCGCAATAAATGTTTTGTTGCGTCACCTTCCATGGAAAGTAGGATAAGGTTAAGTTTCGGTTTATGTTTACGATAAGAGTCAAGGTAAGATTGGGTTGAGTTCAAGGTTAGTGTTAACGGTATTTTGGGGGTATAGGGTATGGCTAGGACTACGGTTTATTTAAGAGGTAATATTCAACCTTCCTGGGATTAAGCACAGGGCCAACTTCTTTTATTTAGGTGGAGCGTTCCTATCCACGTGTTCTGTTTAGGGAGCCATGTATAGATAATGTTTACCAAAATACCATGTGCAGTTTACTGGGACAAACGTAGGAGAATGGAATGGTATTTAATGGTGGATTTACTGTGGTAGGCCAGACAATCGCGGCTGTCTGGCTCGTTAAGCGCAACCAATGTCAGATTCCTGAGGTGGTGGAAATTGTTCATAATTAATTTGTAAATAAACACTTGGGAAATTATTTGGTGGGATACAGACCATTAAAAATGGTTTATACCCACTGCTATCCACTTTCCGAGAAGTGTGCCTACATTAAATATTGTAAGCTAGGTTTACATAATGAGTTTATGTAATACGGAAACTTTTTGGACTTCGTTACTTGCGCTGGTTAAATAAGCCTCCTTTTCAGGAACCTAGGTGTACATGCCGAACGTAAATTTTCGATTTAATGTCCAGATTCAAGAAATTCTTGACGTTCACAGCTTTCGGAGAGAAACCGTTCGAACGATGGACTGAAATAGTCTATCAGCCCCAGCCCGTAAATTCTTTGTCACTCTGAATGAACACCAAACTCGCTAGCATTTTGACGTTTTGAAGGTCCTCGAAGTACAGCCCTTGCTCAAGGGCATGTATTATCCTGCAAACTGACATGAGATCGCCTTTTTGTTACCATAACATAAAAGAAAAAAATCTAGACATGCCAGTCCCTCTGTATCTCTCTCTCTCTCACACGGTTATCCTCGTAGCTTCAT
>WEDG01003767.1:0-83418 GCA_017591395.1 Schistocephalus solidus | reverse complement strand
AAAGTTTTCGATGAAGACTGCTTTTCTAAAGTCTTTGGTACGTTTTTAAGGCCACATCTTGAATACGCGATCCAAGCCTGGCGACCGTGGACGCAACAGGACTACAACATGCTCGAAAGGGTGAGGTGGCGAGCCACAAAATTAGTAAGAGGTCAATCTGAACTGCCATATGAGATTCGTCTAAATAACCTAAAGCTCTATCCTCTGAGTTATAGGCAGTTGCGCGGAGACTTGATACAAACCTTCCGTATCGTGCGTGGCATGGATTGTGCCCTCCTATGTGATGACTTTTTCCAACTCGCCACTACGAAAAATCTCCGAGGTCATCCATTCAAACTAAGTGTGCCCCAAGTAAGATTGGATGTAAGGAAGTATTTTTTCACCAACCGTGTCGTGGAACCGTGGAATAACCTACCTGAGGCGATTGTTATGTCCCAGTCTGTGTATACATTCAAACATCGGCTTGACATACATATGTTACAGTACCACGAAGACTATGTGACTACCTAACCTTAACAATATCAGTGTACCACGTAATCCTGCCTGCATTCACTTGACTGTTACTTCTTTAATTTGCTTCTTATTCTTGCTACTTTTATGTAACAAATAGGGATTTCAAAGGCGTAAGCCTATTTTCCTCAAATACACTGAACTGAACTGAACTGAACTGAAGCTCTTTGAACGGGGACCAGCAGACAGCGACTGCGCTGTCGCTTACTGAAGCATTCACTTAGATATCCGGTAGCACACTGAACTGTCAAGTGCCTTTCGCTTCTAAAGCTTAAGTAGTGAGCAGTTGATTCAGCTAACTGTGATGGACTTCTTACACATTCGTTGTCTTCTTTTGCTAACTGAGCCGGCACTAGCAGTTATTTATCACTAAGTTGAAAACGCTGCAGACTCTGCTATAGATGTAAAGGCTGATCAAATCCTCACATAAGGGCAGCACTCCATTCTGGAGTAAGCGGGTTCGAATCCTGCATTTAGTATAACTTCGATTTTGGGCGAACTTGCCAACTTGCCACTCCACTAGCAGCCCCATTTGCATATCTTTTCTGGGTTATACCCTAAACTAAATTGGCGGCCTGCCAGGAAATTCTTACTTTTGCTAGTCAACTGCATTAAATGAAAACACAAGAACTGATCTCAAGGCTCAGAGAAAGCTTTTCGTGATTCGCTGGCGTTCTAAATCAACGCATCGAAAATAAACAACGTATGCTTTATTCCACATATGGTGGTGAGTTTCCAAGCCACCGACGTTTTATAAGGCAAACAAGCGGTTCATAAAACGCTAGTCATATCCGAGCATCCAGACTAGCAAATCTATTGCCAATCACGAGGGCGGCAGAAACGCCGCGCCTTGCGACAAATTCCAAATATCGATTTTCACAGCCAAAACAAGCAGTGTGCGATTGCACTCGTACGTGTTAGTATATGTGTTATTTTTGCTATTGTCGTATATTTGTTGCCAACGCTAGATTGCAAGGAAAATTTTTTTCTCCAGTTCGAATTAAACTCTTATTCCGCAAAAGCCTCCTACGCAGCCAAGCTACATAGGTTCTGGATAGTTAATACGTTGGCCGAGGTGACACGTATTCAAGCGAGCAGTCAACAAGAAACAAGTCCTCGCCTCTTTTACTTAAAAGCTATTGGGACCAGTTTAAAAATATTTTGTCGCCTGTTTGACATCATTTCGAGAAAATTGGACTTTTTAACAGGAACCTTCCTGTAGCGTTTTCTGGTTCGCACATCGCACCGTCAAAACATCTTATTGCTGTTTATGCCAGAGAAGGCGAGTTAAGTAGGCGAATTCGTCTGACCTCTCCCACTAAGCCATGTCGACATGTGTGTATTGTACTTCGAATAGCTTTGTAATGTGAACTGCTCTCTCAAATCTGTTTCAGAAGATGACCCATCACTCACATTAATGCTGGCAGCTGTCGAAAAGAACAATCCTGTCATGGACCTTATTGCTTCCATCAATTTTTTTGGCTTACCCGTGTCTGATTCCACCTCAGTGGGCGTTTGATCGTCCACACCATTCCGAAACAACACAATTTTTTGAACTACCCGATGTGGATTTTAGACGATCGATCGTGTCAAAAAGACCCCATTAAAATGGGAACCCATGTCCAAAACATGGCTTGCGCCAACTTACCTGTAAGACGCTGCAACCATACTCAGCTAACCTCGATTTATGAGGGAGGACCTCGGGCGTACCCCCCACGCCGTTGATTTTTTAAGTATCAAAAATTCCCTACGAACTTTGTAAGTATCGTTTAATATTGGTTGAAAAAGCTGCTCTGTCATGGAATTTGTAGGAAAGGATTTAGTTCCAGATCGGTTGCTGTATTCTATCCCTGTCCCAGTCGCCCAAGCCTCTTATCGCCACAGAATAACTATGGTTGGGAAAAGAGTGAGGTCGATGCCTCGCAAAAGCTTTCATCTCACATGCCGTTTACCATTTTGCACTTTTGAAACCCGAGGAAGATAAAGGTGTATGCCAATCGGTATCTTCGGAGAATTCCACCATTTTTCCTCATCAATTAATTCTTAGCCGTGGAACCCCGCCTCTGGGACACTTGCTAGTATCCCAGTAGAATCGAGCCTCATATGCTTGGGTCTTGCACTCAGTCTACTCTAGGTGACAACCGCTTGCTGCATTTTCTCTCTGAATCCCTGTTTGCGTTGAATTTTCGTCGAAGGCGAACTGGAGGGGTACGCAGACGTTAGACCTAAAGGGATACTGGACTCTATGGTCTGTGGTAGTCAAGACTAACACTGTAATTAGAAAGTGATCCTTGGAGGGCCTATCTGTTTCTCGCAGAGCATGTGACACCGCGACCTTTTTTAGCCAACTAAGCCAGCATAGAGTATAATTGATACAAGCAGTATTAAAAATCATAATTATCGCTCAAGGCAGTGATCGTTCACCAAGCTGGGTTTAAGGAGCACAATACTGTTACGCCAGTGTTCGTCCTGAGTCACCTTCTAATACATGCTTATCTTTCCTGTTGGCATTAAGATCTTGCTTACATCTACTGATCAATCCTGCGCATATAAGGACCTTTGTTGATTAATTGTCCTGTTTTACCTTACAGTAAGCGCATTGTAGCCCTGATCTGTGATCAGAAACCATACTGTCGCACTCCCTTTTGGGTCTCGAGGCGAGATAGTCTAAATAGCTGTATTCACAGCGAATTCTGTAATTACTGTTATAGCAGTCGTGGCACTGAAGCGTATTAACTGGTTCATGCTTTGGAGAAAACTGGCCTTCTACAATCCACCACCTATGCACGGTTCAATGTTCTTCACAATAACTGGTTAACAGTGTTATGTCAAAGCCTCTCTTATAAGCTTGCTGTCAACACGGAATTGGCAAACCAATTATGCTCCGACATCGTTGGCAAATGAAAAGCATACTCGTTACATATTACTACCTCTGACTAAATTCGCATATTACGCTCAAAACTCCAGGGTGCTTGTCACTCGCCACTATAGTAAGGTGACGGTAAATTCACTGCAAAAAAACCTTGACATCCTCTGGACCACTGAAGTGTGTGAGCAGGGATACAGAACTATCGGTTATCTAGCCCTCTTTAGGCCGTCCAATCCGCAGATACTATTCACACCTTAGTGAAAAACCTCTAGTCGAGAGGTTTTTAAAAGGTTCAAATAGAGGTCCTGCGTCGTGGATCCGGTGCTTATCCGCTCGCCGCAACTGTTTTCTTCGAATTAATGCTACGCCAGCCAGGCATCACGGATAAGTCAAAAGGACCTCATTTCGGTATCAAGTTACTTCCTTTATGTCAAAATGAAAAACCCATACGCTACTACAGGACGAACAAAAGGCACATAAGGAATTAAAAATAATCAACGAAGTAGTCGTTTTCCCTGCTAAAAAAGGCTGGTCACCCGTTAATCTCGACGACACGGATCGTCGAAATATAGCCCCGGTAATCCTTTACGATCGCGAGCGCTACAGAATCAGTGTGTTACAATTAGAATAACCACAATAAAACGACTGAGATAGTACGAACGAACTAGCATCGAAGATTCAGAATGGATGAGTATCATAGAATTGGGTTTTATTAATCTTTAAATGAACATATCGGAACTAAAACAAGAAACAGAACAGTAGTAACTGAGGTAGAATTTGGCCAGGGCAATGAATTAGCCTGAGACGGCAGTGACGTCAGCATAAAGTTACCGCTCGTGAAATTGAACAGAACTCTAGCTCGACTAACGAAGAATAAGGTCATCGGCACCACAGACTAGTAAAGGAAAATTCAACAAAAGTAGCTATGGCGTGATTATACAGCCAATCATCTCCCGATGCATGCCCACATACGAGTTTGCACAGTGGTTATTTCGGAAACTTGGGTTCCTGCTTTCGAGCTACCTTCAACGGTCCACCCAGAAAAGTAATTTCTGGGTAAATTAAAGATGGTTAAAATAAACTTGAATGAGAGGATGTTGTTATTTGATGTCACATCAGTCCACATTCATTCTACCGGCCCTTGTATTGGCAGCATAGTGACCTGCCGCGTCAGGGTTACGATAATGACGATGATCAGCCTGCCACTCAGGGAATCATAAAGCTCGTACGGTACTGTATACAAACAACTAATGAGCACCCCAATAGGTTCCGCGATCTACGGGTTTATTGCTGCTGCGTCTTCCGAAAGGTGGAAAGGCACCTGTTTTTCGAGTACAAACCCAGATCTGAAGCACGTCATAATGACGAAATCAAAACCAGATTTACCACTAAAGAGCGACCGAAACCGAGCGTTTTCTATCAAGGATTCCTGACGAAAGTGGACGCAGGACAAACTTCATTTTTGGATGTTCTCGTCTGTTGTCAGTTAGATGGTCAGCTGATAACGGCTGTCTGCGGAAAACTGACGAACACTTTGCAAATGCTTAGTTTCAACAAAAATCTTCCACTGCAGCACAACTAAAACCGTATACAGTCGGTGATATGCGGCACTGGATCCTGTGAGCTTTCAGCCCCTGTTTCCAACTTCAGAGGCCTAATCGTAAGGTTCTATGAGCCAACTCAATTTCTTAATGGTCAGTGTAACCAACACTACCTCGCATGTAGGACGCCACCACTTGCCCCCTGAAGTGTGTAACGCGCGGTGCTAAAACTATATCGAGTTGCTTCAAATATTCTCGCAATGTCACAACTACGTGGTCCGTCTCATTTGAATTTAAGGCTGTATGTCACTCAAAGCATCAATCGCAGGCAACCCTTATCGTTGATTTCTAGCTTTCCCCTGCACTTATAACCCAGGATTTGCAGTACATAAGGACTGAACAAACCAATGCCTAGAAAAAACTTTCGCGGTAATTGCAATATGACTATGATGTATAGGCACTTTGAACTCCTAATCCTATCGCTCCTACTCTGTTTATTCGTTAGCAGTTTGGTGCGACTTATTTTGAATTGTCCACTTCTTCATGGTACTCGCAAAACGTGTTACTATTGATAAGTGCAACTTGATAATTACACTTGCGCCTGTATGGATAATTCAATTGACTTGATGGTCTTCACTTCCTCGTCTTAGTTCGTTGCTAGTTGGGATTCGTCTTCGGCATACTTACAGCGGATCAGCGTGCGTTCATGTGCAAGCTCAGTTACCCAGAAATGCATCGAACTGTTATATAGGCCAGTCACTAGCAAAGTCAATTATGGCAAGTATTGGGATGCATCTTTTTCGAATGCCTAACATAACATCGAACGAATATGCGCGGTTGTTGTGCGCAACTGGTAGAGCTGGGTCCATAGTTAACATTTAACGGCTTACCATCTAGCTCCATTATTCGCGATAGGCAGTCGCCCTGAACAAAGTCAAATGCTGCGTTTAAGTGTAGAAGTCCGACTATCGGACCCTGGAAGCTATGGGGGATCTGGGGATGCTTCGTTTCAAAAATATTTGATTAGTCATTCACATCTTTCCGTTGACTTGTCCTGAGAAGGACATTTGTAAACCTCTTAGGAAAAACGTCGGTGAGACCTCAGCTGCTGCACTCGCACCTAATTTTCTCTCTGTCGCTGAATACAGACACAGAAATGGCCAAGCCCCAGTTCCTAGGTGCTGTCACTTTTCTCTATCTCTGGGAGCCAAACCACAGCACCTTATAAATGTTAACGGAAAACCACCCTCAAACTATTTTCAATGCGCAGCCGCTGTATTTCGTGTGGTGATTCCTTCTAGAAGTAGGAGAAGACAGACGATCGTTGGCAAAGCCGAACTGCAACTGGTCCAATATCGATGTTGGCAACACCGTCTGGATGCTTATTCTGGCGCTCTGCCTTGACCGAGTTTTAAATTATAAAACCGCCGTTTACATGGGGAACGTTCACTTTGCACAGGTTTCCTTGTCACAAGTTTCGTCTTCACCGCTTGGGGCCTCATAGTTCTTATGGTTTTCCCCGATTTAATTTTCGGCCTTTTTATGGGCTTCATGGATGGAATCACACCACACGCTACCTATATTGAAACTTGATGTTTGTGAAATGAAACAATAAACTTTTTGTCATATTCGCATATGATCTTTCGTTTGTGCTTTAGGCACTCGTGTTGCAGTCAGCTCCTCATCTGTCGTGTTTGTTCTCATTTTCGTCTTTAAATTTTCTTCTGATCGCTCGAACTCTTAATTAACTAGCTCACAGTTGTTGTTTCATTATATTACGATAGTTTTTCCTAGAGTTTACTTCCCGATTATTTTCGGATTTCAGTTAACAGTTGTTCGTTTATCAGTATTACGAGTTAACATGACTTTGCAAGTACGCATTCCCTACTTATGTCCTAGCAATTTTGTCATGTAAACCTACATTCATCTCACTTCAATTGTAAATACTCGACAAAAGCATAAATATTTCACCCAGTTATCACCATTTTTCAGATACGAGAATTGGACTCCTAGGCGCTTAACCAGACGTCGTCGACAATTAGGGACCGGAACTAATCGTTCAAGCTAATTTATATAACTTCAAACCTGTGTTGCCGTATGTTTCACTGACAGCTGTATAGGCTTTCTGTCGGTCAGTTCGATTTTGATCACTTATTTTATGTTAAATTGTGAGTTTGGTGAGAGGGGGCAAAGCACTTTTCTCACGCGGGATGAAAAAAGAGGGACGCAGGTATTTAAGCAATGATAAAGATTTCGTTTCTGCATTTGGGTGTTTCAAGATTAGGATGCTATGATCCTTTCACATTTCATAAACGAATCTCTTCATTCTATTAGAAAAAGATGGGTAATAAGTTTGGGAGCGAAATCAAGGTTTCGTTTTTCGGTGGACAGGACTGTGCTATCTATTTAGTTTACTGGTAAAGACGTAGTTAGGACCAGTTGACGGTCATCTCTAGAACCTCAACTCTTAAGACCTTACTGCCTACAGGTTTCGTTTGCCACTGTTGCTGTCGTTCTTAGATTGCACAAAACCCACATCTGCTATATTTGGGAGCTTCTCTTGGCAAACTATTAGAAGGCAAAAGTCCAGCTCCCTCATTCAATCGTTTCTGTTTCTAGTTTTCTGGTTTTTCGTTGTTTTACTTTTGTATGTACTGCCCTTGACTTATGGTCGTGTTATTGCTTTAGTTTTTACTTACTGGAACTTCTGTATTGTCACTTACTTTGATCTACTTTTTGTTAAACGTAGATGACAGAAGACCCGGCGAAGACCAATAAACTAGAACAGCGATTGCATTTGGCTCAGTCGGAGAAGCGTTTCTACGAAGCCCATCAAATATACAAAACCATATACTTTAGATGTACTGGACGTCGAAAATACGCGGAAGCTCTGGAACACCTTATTCCGGGGTCAAAGTTCCTACTTGCAAATCAACAATGGGAAAGTGGGGTGGATCTGGCTTGCCTAGTCGTTGACACGATTTCCAAGAGTTCTCTTAAAATGACGGAAAAAAACTTGGCAGACTTTTGCGAACTCGTAAGCCTCATGCCGCCAACCTGTGGAGATCGGGAGAAATACATCTCGAAAGTCCTCAAACTACTATCTGGTAGTAAACTTTTATTGAATGACTTCAACGAATTCCTCGGACGACAATTTTGGCAAGAGGGCGCTTTGATACAGACGCGTAATCGAATGATTCGTACAGACAATGGATTCGTTGTCGGTTGCTTTTTAATTGAGTTGCAACAGCGTTACGGTCTAACATCTGAAATCGATCTTTTTATCACTCAGACTGTCCTTCAATTCCTGTGCATGAAAAAAATTTGTGTAGCTGCGGCAACTTTTTATACCTACACTCGTCGTCACCCGAAGCTTGAACCTGGACCGCCGTTTACGCATTTTCCCCTGCTCAATTTTGTCTGGCTTTTAATGCTAGCTATTGAACAGAAACTTGGGTCAAGTGTCCTCTCCTGTCTCTGTAATAAATACAGCCCTCAAATAAGTCGGGATCCGAGTTATTTCATGTATCTAGAAAAGATAGGTCAGGTCTATTTCGATGTTCAACCGCAGCAGAATCCACTGACAAGTATTTTATCGAACCTTACAAAAATGTTGGGAGACACGTTCGATGACGATGCGAACAATGATCGTACAGATGGACCACCGTCTACTTCTTGCAGCATGCATGTTGACGAAATCGATTGATATCATACCCTCTTTGCTCCCCTTCGTCCTCCTCTGGACTTTCTTCCTCTCCTTCCAACCCAAGTCTCGTCATGAATCTGTTTGCAGTTTACCCTCATTCTTACGCAAGCCAAAATCAATCAACAAGTAAACAATTTCTCTTACAGTTGACGCCCGTCTGTGTCCACCATTGATGCAGTACGCTGTTCCCGAGCCACCTTGGTTTTTTTGGATTGCGCGTTCGCTTGCTTTGGTCAGTAGTGTGTTGGTAAAATAAAGCTCCACTTACCAGTTGTTCCTTTTAAATCGCATGCCCCTCTAAATGATACTGATTGGTCTCTGTACGTTGTAAGCTTTGGTATCGTATTCACATGGATTTCTAGCTTTAGCATATACGTTTTTGCTGTTCTGTCCTCCTTTAAGTAGGTTTAATAACTAACTCAAGTCAAGTGTTTTTTTAGTCTCTCATAGTGGTTTGAATAAGGGTTACCGTGTAAGTTCCTGGAATTTACCCTCAAATATTTTGCAACTCTGGGTATCGGAAAATTTGTTTGTTGTGAGTATGATAAGTGGTCAGACCGCGGTTTGATCCCACGATATCTTTACGCATACGCACTGTGTCCTAGTATAGGCAAAGCAACGTAGGCTCAGAAAACCTGAAAGGGGTTGTTTCAAGTCTATTGACGCCCCCATTTTATCGACACCTACCACAGGGATTAGTGCGTGCTTACAGTACACAGCTGATCAGCAGGTTAGGTCTAGATATTTGGTAATCAGCACCACCGATATGAAGCTAATCTGTGTCTCACCATCTGTTGGTGTCTGCCGAAGTAGGCGTGTTATTTATTCCTGCACGTTGCCTTTCATCGGGGATTGGTTTGCCATGATGAATTTGAGTTTAACGATATCTTAAGTTTCTGTTTTATATACGCCTTCGATAGCACATCCACTCTAGTATTTTGCCTGAGGATGGGTGACTCGACGATTGACAGCTTAATGGAAATTAATTTTACTTAACTCTGAACGTCCAAACCTTTAAAAAGTCTTGTCAGACCCAAAAGTTTCATCGAATTTCTTGGCGCGTAATCTCACTTAGGTCTGCATGTCTGCTGAGCACCTAGCGCGGACTCAGTCAGTCTCTTTCAACACAGCTGTCTTGGAGTGTTAGCGGAGAAAAGGATATGATTATATTAAGTAGTCGGGTGTCTTACGGTGAAGCCTCTTCAAAACTGCAATTATTCAACCGCGATCTGGCATTTGTTATGCTTTAGGTGTATATGACTCACTCATTAGGTTCAAAGCGACTGACACTTCTCTCTCACGCTGACTTGCACCGCCATATAGTCTATTTGTCTTGACCCGGTTCTATTAATCTTAGTGGCCTTCAACACTCATTTTAACTCGAAGGTGGGCTGTTTATTGTTGGATTTTTGGGGATTTAAAGGGATTACCGGTCCCATTATTCTCGTCGAGCGTATGGTTTAGGTAGATGTTGCTACAGTTTTGCACTGGTGTTCGTAGTCCACGGCTCCGATCAATGGCTGACTTATCGTAACGAGGAACTCGGGCTGTTTATATTACGCAGGTCCTGTCCTACCACCGGGCACAGGTATAGAGCACTGCAAGCGCTGCACAAGTCATCGCCCCCTGCGCCCGCCAAGCTATGGTGCACAGGCTGGTCATCATACGCGATGCTCGAACTGTTGTATTGCTTTACCATTAGCTCTGACTTCCCGTTTATTTAACGCAATAGTTCTATTTAGTCAGCTATACGCAGCTTTGGCAGAGCAGTGATGCTTTTTATCCAATACGATTGCCGTACCCTGCATGCTTGATCTACCCAAATAATAAAAACCAATACATCGAGTTCAGTTATTAATTAAAATGTGAGTAGTTATTATTTCCATGCCGGTTTTCAGCTTCTGTCCTGCTCTGCAGCGTGTTTCTAGTCGACGCGTGCTTCAGCTGACCAAAGTGACCAATCATCTGCCTCCTCTCCCCTATTGGTTGGTTTGGGTCAATATGACTTCGAACTCGTCACCGAACTCACGCCATATGACGCATTCGTGCTCAGAATCACGCGCGAGTGGTACTGCGCAGTTCCTTGATGTTCATCTGATTGATTAGTATCCCGATTTATCCATTCGAACAACATAGAAGACTAGCCGTATAGGATACAAATGTCTGTCAAAAGTGGACAACCACGCACCATGGTGGACGGTGGCTGTGGCGTTGGCAGCCCACAAACCCCAACTACAGCTGATGTGGGCCTAGGCCTGCAAGCTATCTACCGGACTTGTTTTCGTCTCTACCCTGATCAACCCAGCCCCCTTCAAGTCACCGCACTTCGGAAATTCTGGATGGGTGGTCCTGACCCTCTGGACTACATATACATGTTTTCTAATGCCGGCTCCGCCGACTCCCGAAGTCCTCCACATTGGCATTACGTTACCACAGGGCTCTCTGATCTCTACGGTGATGCTCGGCTGCACAAGTAAGCGTCCAAACCCTTCCGTTTTTCTGTTTAAATATCCTGCTAGTGCTTTTATTTTTGGTCCTTGGCTGGGCTTCATCAAAAAGAGGAAAACCTTTGGGCCTTATCGGTTAATACTAACCGTGCGGGCATTTTGCCAATTTGTGGAGTCTGCACTGAGTGCGTGCTCTCTTTTCATCTGACTGATGTTGGGGTCTTGGGATGAGCTCAACTCCTTTCATACTTATGAACTACTGTACATAAGCTAAAAGTGCTTAACTATTTGATGACTTGAAGTGAGATTAACACAGCATATTATTTCCATGTGGGCTTTCAGCAGCTGTTGCACTGCTCTACTGCGTGTTTCTAGTCAATGTGTGCTTCAGCGGACTAAAGTGACCAATTATCGTCTATTTCCTATCACTACACTGTTCGGAAACTGCTAGAACGTTCTGTTACACCGCACTTCACGTTGCTAATTGTTTTACCGATGAACTTTGCTTTATATCTCCTCTTTCGCAGTTTGGTTTTACCCAAGCTGATGCCCTCGTACCTCTGCAACAGCTGAACGCACTTCCTTTCTGATTCTGCAAAATACACAAGTTCTTGAGCTATTTGTTCAAATTATCCTCTGCTGTCATCGCTGCTTTATTTGCTGTACCTGGTTTTAAGCCGACTCCGAGAGTCATAAAGTTGGGTTCTGTGGCTCCGTTAGTGCGTGTGTGTCGCCAATAAGGTGTTTTGGTAATATTATGCTGTTTGGCTACTTTTCCACCCCGGGGGTCTCGCCCCTCAAGACTGAAACCAGTCTTTTTAGCTCTTCGAAGCGCATAAAATTCGTTCTCACCCATGCTGAGGTCATTACGTCACCACCTTGGGCTTTATGCGTGATGGGCTTGTTCAAAGCCATCACCCTCCACACCCGGGATCCCCTCATATAACTATACAGTTTGCGTGTTAATTTAGTTCATATTATTCACTCCGATAAATTTGGTTTGAATCGATAGGGTTCTGAATACAACAGCGCGAACTGTACTCTGTCGATTATCAGCTTAGCTACCTAAAAGCTCCTTTCTCACATAAATTTTGATGAATGGTTGTTAATTTTTCATAGCATCTCCCCTGCATTCGCTAAACGTGTCAGCCTTATGCAACTCACTTGCGAATTGCCTCGACTATTAGAGTCCCGTGTACTTGATTTAGTAGGGAAGGTTGACGGAACGCTGGAACCCTGCTTTTACGTAAGTTTTTAAAAGCATACAGGTGTCCGTCGTGTGCGACAAGAAAGCAGCAGCAAAGTGTGCGGTATTTTTGGGACGTTGTAATCAGTCAAAGTTCTGCGTTGCATCTCTTGAAGTGACGGGTCAACGCAGTTCCTGCTGATGAGAAATTGGTATGCTGATTGATCGACTTCTTGGAAGTTCATTCATGGCTTTGGTATGCTTACGATAAGCCCTTCGCTTTTGGTGCTAAGGTAATTCCTGTGCAAAGTCTAAAACAGGCGTTTCACTCGGATAATAACTCCATCAACCATCACATTAATCCCCGGGTGGGCTAATCTGCTCTGTATGGAGGTCTTTTAGGTCTGAGTGATATAAAATAGGTCCATTTGCTCTCCAAACACTCGGAGAAATAATATATCAAAGTTAATGGGTGTTGTCCGTTGGTACATGGCTAACTGAAAGAGGCATAAAACAACCTGAGAAGGCTGTGGTCTGCCTCCACCGGCAGTACAAACTACTTCTCCGGAGCGGGGAATCCAGAAAAGAATCAACGACTGCAGAAAGCCCCCTTTGCAGTAGAAGGCGTTCACACAACATGCCTTTTGTTGTTGCTCTAGGGTGAAAGGTGGAAAAATTGACGTCTTCTTATCGTTGGTGGTTATGCGTTCACTAATTTGTGTTGCCTCTTAATTGTCACCTAAGAGAGATTTTGCCTTCGTTCGCCCGTGCAATAGTCTGAACTTCAAAAACTTGAAGATCTGAAACCTTTGTGGTCGTCGTTTTCGAATAGACCACAATATATTTTCTAAAATGCCAATAAAATAGGCAGTTTTTTGCAATTTTAGGAAATTCTAAAATTTTCATACGACTACGATGTAAAACAATTTCAGAATAATCTTTAGCTCTGCCTATCAAACTCTCGAGCCCTTTATAACAGGAGTTTGACGTAGCCTCTGTTATGGTCATTTTTATGTCAGGACCACATGGACCAAGTTATATGAGACTGTCAAATGTTGTTTGCCTAATACTTGTATGCTCTCGATAGTGCGTCCCTTTCGCTTCATAGTTTATTCGCAAACTAGTTTTTTTCGAAAGCCTTTGATCTTAGAATACATTGTTTTTTTTTCAACAGCCACAACAAGAACGACAGCTGTGGGAATCCGCTGACCAAGTGTCTGCTTCTAGCGCTGGCGGTATTTTCTCTAACAAAATACCTTTTCCAGTACCCCATCACCGCTTTTGTCGGGACACAGTTGCAATTACTAGTCTATCCGTTTACATAGTAACATTTAATTTCAAGAACTATCCGCGCCCACTTACGCTACTTTGGGAAACTTGTTGGTTACCCTCAGGCCAGTAGACAATTTTAAATGCGTGACGTATTCGAAAACATGATCTGCACTAGGGACCATCTGAGGAATCTTGGGAGATCATCTGCTAATCAGATTTCCACCTAAAATGGAGAAAGCAGAGGCCCGTGTTTCTGGCATTCCGCTTCATGTTTTACCGTTTATCTGCCGCGTATATTGCAGTAGAATCCCAATAAAAGCAAACAACAAAGCTAAAAGCCGGTTGCAGTACGGTGTGTAAATCTTTAAGGGCCTTAGTGGTGGTTTACTAGTGAAAACCGTATGTAGTGACGTACATCTTCAAAATGCGCTCATAAGCATTTTTTATGATACGATGTAAATAATCTTGTTCGTTTTCATTTTTTTTACTTTTTTTCCGACAGAAAATATCTTGGGTTCCCAGGCGGGTCTTTCAGCTTTTACGTTTTGCATGAAAATAAGGTTGAGAACCATGGCTATAGGTCGTATTGTCCACATAGGCGATCATTCCAAGAAACTAATCTTGCAGGTTGCCGAAGCACGTCCTTTATGTATTAGAAAGAAATGGTATCCGATTGCGATCGTCTCGCCTCTCCCAATGCATACCTAGTGCAAAGTCAATTTTCTGTGCCATTTTGCCGTAAATTAAACATAGCTTTCGACTCATGGGGTTTTGTAATTCATTTTGTGCTCCTAGTTCACCGAATTTCACCGGGTCTTTGTTACGCCACATGTAGCTTTTGGTCCTTTTAATGGACGTACTCGGGGTCGCTAAAATTTAATGGGCTTATCAAATGTATAAATAAGGAGATAATAAATAAACTCCTTGCTGCTCGTATTTGAATATGCGCTTTTAGCTTTGTCCACTTTCGCGAGAAGAGTAAACTCCTGCCTCTATCCACTCCTTTTCTGGCCCATAGTTACTCCACCAATGCGGACGGACCAAGCGGTTTCGGTTTCGAGTTGACTTTTCGCTTGCGCCGCGAGCCAGGAGAGAAGAACCCGCCCACCTGGCCGGCACATCTTCTCCAAAGCCTCGCTCGCTATGTCTTTCGATCTCAGGCTCAGCTTTTACCTGGCGATCATATTCCTTGGCACTGTCCCCTTGATGAGCTACCCAACAGTGCATGTAATGGCGGCACCTACAACAAAAGCACAGCCGCCGCGGCCATGGGGGCGACACGGGCGCCCACGCAACAGGCTTCCGCAGCGGCGGCCTCGCAGCAGCAGTCAATCGCCATGGCAGCAGTCGCCGCTGCAGCCTCCTTGATTGCAGCTCAGTCCTCGAAGCAGCCGGAGTCCTTGGACCCAGCCACCTACTCCTCGGCTCTGGCGGCTGCAGTTTCGGCGGCCAATGCGGAGTATCAACGTCGAACGCAGCAGCAGCAGACTGCAGCCATTCCCACCAAGGACTCTTCACGCATTCGTCATATGCTTCTGGTGGATGATCCTCAGTTAATGAAGATATCTACCCCACACGGTTGGGTGCGCTTCTTGCAGGTACGCAGAAAATTGCTCTTTTGTTCGAACATTGTTTTAGCTGATTTGTGCTCCAGTCAGGTTTCTTTGTCACGGGAAACATTACGATTTCGGCGACTCAACACACCCATGAAGTTGCTTTGCTATCGCTATGCCCATTAGCCACTTCAGCCCTTGATTCATCCGTCGAACTCGGCGAGATTAACCAATACCATTCTGGAAACGACGGTTGGATTATACCGAGGGAGACTTGCGCTGCATCTACTTCTCTCCTCCCATGACCTAATGACGGGATAATTCAAATAGAGTGAAGGTAGGTGTGATGCAAATCCGCCATCTGAAGCGTGCCACAGTATATTTTGACCGTTGCAAATAAAGGACCCACCAGTGCCTCAGTAGGTGGAGGCAGGTATGGGTTGTTCGTGAATTTATTTATACTGAAGTGAACTTATGCTACATCTGTCTCACTCTCCCCACGGTCCGATGACAAACGAAAAACTGTGACCGGAAATGACTGCTGGCGTGGTAGCCGATAAAGCCAAGTCGCCCGTCTTCGCGTACCACACACGACCCGCATAATAACTTCAACTATGTCAGTCGTCATTCAGAGTAGGCATTTCGAATCCCATGTGGGAGGTGCTATCGAGACCACATTAAAAATGAGTTATTTTTGTAACAACGGGTTTAAGCTCTTCGGATTAATTACCACGCTGATTTGCCACGAGGATAGATTCTTCGGCATCGGCTACGTTCTTCTCTCTCCCATGATCATTCAACTGTCCAAGCTGTCAGCCAAGTAATGATAAGAATGGTTGCCGTAGCTGAAGTGATGTCTAGGGCGTCACATGCTGCTATGCAACAGCTGAGTTTTTCTGCTTGTCATATGACAATATGGCTCCTGCTCTAGTTCATCATGTTTTCAGCGCGACGCGTTCTGGAAAGTGGCATGCCAAACGATAGTTCGTTCGTCTCAGGCGATGATGACCACCGCGCGCCCTACAGAGTGAACCCAGTACCATTGATATGCGCGTAAATTATAAAAAGGCAAATTGCCACAGCATCTATTGCATTCTCTCTCGTCACGCACACCTTACTTTCATGACAGGACAAGGTCAAGACGACCGGAGGTGGGTGCAGGGACAGTAGCCGACAAGGCTAAGAACCCGTCTACGCCTGCCACACGCGACCTGTTCCCCGCTTCATGTGCCAGGCTTCTGTAGGTACGGGTGGGGTCTCACGTGAGCTAGAGTGCCATGACAACCATACTAAGGGGTCATTTCGGTTTGACCCACAATCCTTCAGTCACTCAAAAATACTTCCAAGAGTGTACCACACTTCCTCGTCCGGTTTCATGTTAAATATCCACTCCAACCTCTGCATTCATCGCAGCACAATCGGTAAACACTTGTCAGTAGCCATTGCTAACGGCCCTCATCACATATTCTGTCATCGCACGGACCTATTCATGTGTTTTTCGTGTGCATAGAAGGAATCAGTAAAGCCGTGCCCTTAATACCGTACAATAAAGCTACACCTGGCTGAGGCGTACGCTTAATTTTGATCTTAAACCGCCATCTTTGGAGGGTGCGAAGTACAAAAAAAATGCAAACCACGCTCTGACAGGCTGTACACGGTGATTATAACCTGTCGACTCCCTTAAGCTTGACTTGCATTATTTGATTTGAATCTGTTTTGAGACGGCAGTTTAAGATTAAGCTTAGGAACCTGCCCTGTTTTGGAGTAAACGTAGTGTTAGGCAGTTGTTTAGCGCTGTAGCTAATCACTTCACTTGCAATTAAATAAGTTTGCGTGGGTTAAGTGCTTACTGAAGGGAAAAAAAGGTTAATTTTGGCTGACATTTGTCAGTTTTATTAGTATATTGGGTTATGTCGATTTTCACGTAAAGATGCACCCTTTTTCTTCAACAAACTCAGTTTTGAACGAGTTTGCGCGAAACGTCATTTACACACATCAACTTATTTAGCTATATAGAAGAGCAGCCGATATGCACCTCCCCTCTCTCCATCTAACTGGGCATTTGAGTACCATACTCCCTCAGTATCCTCCTAGACCACTTTATTGACGTTCCTGTGTCTTGAGGTGTGCATGGGCTTGTGCCGTATCGTATGTTGGCGGGCAGAGCGCATGGTTCGTCCGCTCTCCGACCACTATGAACCTGATAATATGTCATGTTTGCGTCATTGTTTTTCTACCTACTTAATTGTCGTGCCCCTTCCTTCCGCCTCTAAAGGTGGATGCTGTGAGTCGTTCCCCTCTCGGCGGTACGACTTCGTCAACCGCGCCTGCAGACATTAATAGCAACAGCAGTCTGCATCGACGGGTAAGGGGTGGAATCGGCCGCATTGATGGGGTGGCCCTTTGCCTGCCCACTTTCCTTGCACGTCATATATACATACGCTCGTCTGTCATTGTCAGTGGGTGTGTGAATGTGTTGCGGGGACTGGCTCTGCAAGCACGTGGCCGCGCCACTTGTTCCACCTCATTAATCTCGCCTGTGCGCCGTTTACCCTGGCCTCGTGGGCACGCTTACACACAACCTATGTACTGCTTCATTTCTAGTAATACGCCTTGGCTTCCACTCCCACTTTCTCTCTACCGTCTGCGCCTCTTAAAGTCCTGCTTCTTATAACTGAACGTGTTTAATTACCCTGACGAGGTTGTGTTCTGTCGTCTATTCTAGCCAGCCATGGCATCAGCTAGGTTCTCGGAAGGACACTGGCCGGTTTTGATTGTATCTAATCTGAACCCGGAACCTCGCTGACTGACCTCGGCTACGCAGACGACATCGCCCTGCGAACGGTGAAGTGGTGTTGCAAGTGGATGAGGTCATTACATCAGCCAGTTTGCCCGTGAACGCTGGGAAGTACCAGAGTGTTTTAGAGCTGCATTTCTAATCAGGAGAAGGCTCACTCCAGGAATATTTGCCGTCTGCTTGGAGAGATATGTGATCATAAATACTTCGGAACCAAGTTGTTGTAAGTCCCAGAGTATGCCTGCAGACAGGTCATGATACTTCCGTTGCCACAAGCATCCACATGTATGGGGTATCGCGTACGGTTGTGAATGCTGGACTGGGCTGAATGAGCGAAAAATGGATGTGTTGGACCACGGTTGCCTGAGGACCGTCCTTCGAGTGCAGAACATCGACTACATCTCAAATGGGACAGCCCCCACTCACCTTATCAATATCACGATCGTTGAGTATTCAGTATGAATATCAGTATATTTAAGAGAGCTGTAGGTGAGTTACCACTTATTTCAATTGTATGCCATTTAGTCGGTAAACCGTACGATTCGAAGGTTTGCTTTTCCCGACTCGTATGATGTTGCACTTGCTTTCATTGAACAGCAAGAGCCAGCCATTTGGCCACTTTTTGGAGTCGATTTAAGTTTGCCTGCAAGTTCTCCTTGTCAGCCGCAGTTAGAATGACGCGCAAAATTTTGAGATCTCGGCGAACACGGCAATATCGCAGTCCAGTTCTCTGGCGCAATAGTTGATGTAGATAATGAACAAAATAGGGCCGATAACATAGCCTTGGGGAACACCACTCTCAACCTCTACCTTGGGCGACTGTTTGTCGCCGATATGGACGGTTTGCGAGCGGTCGATTAGGAAGTTTTCTGTCCATGTCAGAAGTCTACCTCTTACTCCTATGCGGCTGAGTTTATAAAGAAGGCGGTGCTGCGGCACGCTATCGAAAGCCTTTTTGAAGTCGGTATAGACTGCGTGCACCGTATTTCCTCTATCGACTGCCTCAGTCCAGCGTTCTAAACAGTAGAGCAAATTTGTCACGCAGGACCTACCTCTACGGAAACTGCTGGACCTCGGAAAGCAGATGGTTATGTTCTAGGAACTGCATTAGTTGTTGCTTTATTATTTTTTCGATGATTTTGCAGCAAATTGCAGTAAGGCTGACCGGTCTATAATTGTTTGCGGAGACCCGGCTTCTAACCTTATAGAGCGGCGTAATCCATGCGGATTTCCAATCGGCTAGTAGACCTCTGGTCTCGAAGGATGTTTGGAAAAGCGTAGAGAGTGGTTTTGCCAACTTTCTGGCTAGCTCTTTAAACATATTGACCGGTACTTCATCGGGACCCGGTGACTTAGATTCCTTTAACTCTAACAGTTCCTTGAGGACAATAGCCTCGGTCAATTGGACAGTCTCGACTATTGTATCCACTTCGAAGACATTGGCAGGGTAATCGTATCTCGTTTCCTTTGTGAAAACTGACCGGAAAAATCCCGAAAGATGATCAGCCTTCGCTACGTCTTCAGAAAGGTCTATACCCTCGGCGGTCCTCAGCAGGGGTATCGGATCCTTGTTCCGTTTACTCTGCCTTAGGTAACCGTAAGACAGTTTCGAGCTCACGGTGGCCCGGTTCAGCAGGTCCACTTCGAAATCCCGTCTTGTTCTAACAATAAGGCCCTTGGCCCGATTTATCCGAGTTTTGTACGCATTTAGAGATGCGGGAGTCCTGTCCGTTAGCGATTTTTTTCTACAATCTCCGCTTTTTGTTAACTTTGATTTTTAAGGCTTGCGTAAGCCATCACAGTCTGTTGGTCTACCTCTTTCTCAAAATCGGACAGTGATTTTCGATGAGCCTGTGCAGTATGTCCCAGCATGTTCCCCAGTCCTCGGTTAGGTTTCTAAAGAATATAGGTTTCCACTGAGTGTGCATGAGTTCGGCCCTCATTCCATCGAAATCGCCTCGCCATATATTCCTTCTGACTGGTGTGGGTCTTTCGGGTATTGAAAATAGCGAGTACTCCCATCGCAGTACAACGTGGTCAATTTTACCTAGCGGCGATAGACATGACACTTCGTCGATGCTGTACTGCGACTTCGTGAGAACGAGGTTCAGGCAATTGTTCTGTCGTCCTTCGTGCACTTTTGTTGGAAAAGTGACGTGCTGTGTGAGAAGTAGCTTTATCGTCGTACTTAGCAGGCAGCCATCAAAGGCTAGATCAGAGCTTTGTGCGTAGGCCGAACTCCAGTCGATGTGAGGTGCATTAAAGTCACCCATGATCAGGATATCCGACCGTATAGCAATCTTTTCAAGCTCCTGTACCAGAAAAGCATCGGCTACGGGGTCTCTTCTCTGTGTATGGTAGTTTCAGGACATCTAGACTTGGTGAATCTGATACTTTTATGGATAGCCATGTCGCCTCGGAAGAAGACGCCAGTTTATCCGTTTTGTCTAAAACTGTAAGTTCACTTTTCATATGTAAGTACGCCTCATCCTTGACGCCCTTTCCTGTATTTTCTAAACAGTTGGTAGCCAGGCATAGTTACCTCCCGGTCGTCCACGTGTTGGGGCAACCAGGTTTCTGTTAGGGAAATTATATCAGGAGATAGTTCACAGACATAAATCTCCAGCTCGTCGAGCTTCGATAACGTACTCTACAGTAGATTGCCTAACTCATGAAATGTCTATATCAGAATTTGAGGTAGTAGCAGGGCAGACATTTTAAAGTGTAAGTTCTGTTTATTGTATTAAATTTATGAAGAAAAAGCTGTCTAATAATAAAGGGATCACTTCAGATCAGTTTATTCAAGGGAAAACGGGGTTAAATGGGGCAAAATTAGACGTTACTTGCCATCCCGGAATTTGCATATGCTATTACAAGCTACAGATCAAAACGTTTGGATTTTATGCGCATTAATATGCATGAACATTAATATAAGCCGGAAAAATTTGGAAGATATCCCTTTGGAGAACGGTAAATTTGCTTTTGTTTTCACAAAAATCAGGTGAATGCAAGTTTGAGAGCTTACATTGTTTACGGCCAATTGATGACAAATTTAGTTAAAAAAACTACGTTTGCAAAGTTATGGCGTTTTGTATTAAAAAACGCTGTAATAAACTTTTGTGAATGTATTTTGTTTTACCACACCGATAGTTAGGAGCTTAAATGCGCATATATACGAGACGCGATGATGCACCGTGACTTTTCGCATTCACGACGTACGCGAAGCCTGAAAAGACAATTTCGGTCTGCAGTTGACTATAAATGAATAAGGAAATTTTAAACGGAAGGGGCAGAAAATTCACATTTAATCGCAAATTCAAAGTTTATATTCGGCCACTCTCTTGTCTGTTTGAAAGCTTAGAACTAGACTGAGAAGTAAGCAAAGATATCGAAAAATGCTTCAATAGAAAGAGAAAAGAGTGTTTTTTAATTTAAAACAGAAATTGTATCCATACTTTTCAGTGAAGTCGAAAATTTTGTCAAACGGTCCCAGTTTTTTCTTGACTTCCCTTTGAAAAAATGTTAATTACGCAGGAATCCGACAGTGAAACGTCCTATAAAAGCACTTTTTTAACAGGTAACCTATTATAGGAAATATTTTAACTAATATTAGGCATATATTTTCCCAGCTTTTGTTGTGGATGTGGATTTTTCATGGCAGCGAGTTATCATGTTTGTGTGAGTCTACAAATATGACCCAGACGGCCGTCTGCATTAGAAAGAATGCCAAAAAAGTTACTGATTCGGTAAATGCTTTAAAGAAATATGTTATTTTGAGGGTTTTACCAAACACATCGAACGGAATGTACATTTATGGGCAGTCGACTGAAGACACTGAAAATCGTAG
Source organism: Schistocephalus solidus (assembly GCA_017591395.1). Taxonomy (NCBI): domain Eukaryota; kingdom Metazoa; phylum Platyhelminthes; class Cestoda; order Diphyllobothriidea; family Diphyllobothriidae; genus Schistocephalus; species Schistocephalus solidus. The sequence continues at coordinate 61,690 of WEDG01003767.1, read as the reverse complement.
AGAATTCGCCTCATTTTCAAAGACTATTTGCAACTCATCGTAATAGAAAACTCGAAATATTTATAGAGAAATTTAACAATAGAATAGTCATCTTTATATACACCAAATGGTACGTTTACGATTGCACCTGACGATTCTATTTAAATTTATTAGTCATTGACCGACCTCTGAGCGTGTAAGCTTATGAAATATTATATTCATGTGACGTCCCTATCGGCGCAATGAAGCGAAAATCTGCTTGCCTTGGTCAAAAGAATCTAAGGCAATGTACAAACGGAAGAAAAACGACGAATTCTTGTGAAACGGTGTTGGAATATGCATTTTCATATGAGGCTGCTTGATGACGGCCATACTTTACGTTGCGTTTAATCTAGAGGAATATGTGTGTACAAAACTCTGAAAAATACTATTTTCAAAAGTAATTTTGCTTTTTCTGCCTCATTCTCTCGTTTAATTGCATGGTCAGGCTTCCTATACATTGAAAACTTCAGTTTACTCAACTAGGTCAATTTTTCACATTTTCGTAATTTGTACTTATTCTAAAAAAATTAACATTTCTAGACAATGTTATATTAATTTGTAAACCACAAAAAAACCATATATTTCCTAACGATCGGTTCTTTATTGACGTAAAATTTTGTTGGACGCGAAACGGGCCATAACTAATGAAATTCATCAGATTTCATGAGTTAGGACACCTACTGTATGCATTAGTGTACAGGAACTTTAGTTTTCAGTTTGCCCGGGAAGTGCTTACGGTCGGGCGCGAGCCCCCTTTTACTGGGTCGACTTCATGGTCATCCGGAACGGGTCTCTACAGAGGGAGAACAATGGAAGATGGATCGCTTGGTTGTTGTAAATAACCAAAGTTTGTTCCCCTTCGCTGAGCCGCTGTCTCAGTTTGGTAACAATTTGATGACGTTTTTTCCGTTCCGCAGGTGAGAAGTCCTGTTGAAAAACTCCAAAGTTGGAGTTTTTTGACTTAAAGCGCCTAGACAGAATGAGCCTGGCTTCTGGTCAAGATAACTTTTAGAGGTCTAGGACGCGTTGATTCAGATTGGCTTTCTGGTCGTTTTCCAAGGCGGAAGGTTTTTTCCAATTCAATCGATTTATTGGGTTCCAGTATTTTGTTAAAAGTTCATGAAAATTGTTCATGTCTTCGGAATATCGATCTACGGGAGTTGTAGCTGTTGATTCAGGTAGTCCCTGTATTATGAAGCCTTTTTTCCTGCCGGTGGCGTTTTTTGTGTCTACGATGCTGTCGTCCACTATCTGATGGGAAGCTTTCACGCTGCGCACTGGTGATGATGGAGCGGATGCTGCTTGGCTATATGTTGGCTTTGTTCCGTTTTTTTATTTCGGCGAAATCCACGGCTTCGGTAATTTTAAATCGCAGGTGGTAGTTCCAGTTGGAGGAATCAATACCACTGCTTGTGCTTGGTGTGTAGATAGCAGTATTTCTTGTGGTGGACGAGGTGTTCGAGTTTTTTTGAGGCATCTCTCGATGTCGGTTGTCCATTAACCTTTTTCCTTCTTGATGTCAGATTTGCGTTTTTGAAGGTTTTTTGTTTTTAGGCGGATAGTTTTTGTCCTGCGCCATCGCTACTTGTTGTTGGGTAGTTGTAGCAGCTGCCGAAGTTGTTGGGGTGCCCATTGTTCGAGTATTAATAGTTTTGCTTCTAGTAAGTTGCTCAGTGAACACTTGTGTGACATCTACTGCATTAGAGTTGCCTTTTCAACGCATTTTTATTTTTCTTATCTCGTCCTCGAGCTGGTTTAGCTTCATGGACGGCTTCTGACAGCCACCGCATATGGCATTGCCGTCAATAGCGTTAATGTTAATTTGTGAGAGTGTCCGCCGCCGTCAAGTGGCCGAGTGGTTAGCGAGCGTGGCTATAGCTCTAGTGGTCGCGGACTCAATCCCGGCTTGCGGCATGACTTTTGGAAGTCTTATGTGGTGGCTTACGAATTAACGAGTGACTACGTGTAATTTAAACTACAAGAGGTTTTACACAAGCAGTATATAAATGAGCTACTACGCCTTTTTGCAAATTAATGAAACGCCTTGGAACGGGCTTAACTACGTCTGCTAGTGGAATTTGCTTACAGTATTTGTTATAACGAGTTACTCGATGGAAATTTCACAATCAGTTATACAGCATATAGATAATGCACGACTCAGCTTTTTTGTAGATACTCCTCAAAAACCCTGACGAGTCGTTAGAGACTGGATTGGACTGGTAGGCTGTGTAGGCCAAGCCAAGATTTCCGGCAGGTTGCTTGATTTTGAGAACTGTCCTGGTCGCACAATGAAGGTATCGAAGGCAACTGGACGGAGGATTCAATTAGTTGCTTCAATTAATGTCTGTGGACTGTTTGTTTCAGTGCAAAAATCAATTGAAATCGGTCTTCTTGCTGCTCAGAATTTGAACCGCGTGGCACATTTTAAATTTGATAATGCTCCAGGTCATCCAAAAAACGATGACTGAGGTGGTTTAGACACGTAAAGGAGTAGCTAGATCGGTCGGTTAACTGTTTTCGCTAAATCGTCTCCCGAGCTTGATTTCGTTTTCGGACATCTATATGCGAAGCGGATCTAGATAATATTTACGTTATCCGGTGTACCAGCTTGTCACATGCCTATGTCAGTGCCGCTCAGCATAGTCTAACCAACAGAAGCAGCACATCGCCCGGTGAGCTTCGTTGTGGGCGCACTCAACTAACCATTTGTCTTCCTCACCACTATTGTTATTCGTCAGTTAATTGTACTAGCACCGCCTTACAACATCTATCCGAGTCCCAAGTCATACTCACCCCTTCCCTTTTTTCACTGAGTTTGTACATTAGTTAACCAGTTCAGTTAACCAGCAGCCCTCTATTTTTATCCTACTATTCCATTTTGTAGAATCTGTATTTCTGGGGCAGCAATTTTCGGCGTAGGAAGTTCCTCAGCTCGAACATTGCTTCAAAATGCCCGACTTTTAATATAATTAGCCCATGTTAGTTGACATTTCCTTAATTCATTTTCTCTGCCCACGTTCTCCATAAATGGAGTGCAAAAACTCGCGTTCATCTTGGGAAGTAGATACTGAACATCAGCATCGAGATTTGTTCGCTCATGGGTGTGCGCATCTTTGTTTAAATTTGATTGTGTACAGGAACTAAAGGAATCCCACTCAGCCGGATTTCATTATTTTAGGGCATGATTGCGGTAGCCTGCCGAACTTCTGTGTCTGAAACCGCCTGCTGTTTATTATCTGGACTTTAGAACTTCAAGTATCGGTAGATTAATGTTGGGCCTATCAAAGTGGTAACTACTATCTTCTACTCTTGTACGCTGTTTTCTTTCCTGCGTCTTTCTAATTCAGCTCAGAATAAGACTTAGCGGGTGTTTCTTCCCCCGGCAGAAAGTTTTATTGTTTTAAAACTAAATACCTGCTGTGAAGTCACTGCCGCCTCCCCCTCGACTGGATACTTGTGTGCCGGTCCTACAAGCGCGTGTTCCTGTCCCGTTGAACCCAAGTTTCTTCCCACTCTTTCCTACCTCTTATATCCCGCATAGTCTGAGTGGCATTTAAAGCAGCCTTTGTTTGCGGGACCCGCCGGATAATAATGCCTCCTCCGCCGATATTCCTTTCATATTTAAATTTAATACCCTCTGAACTGCAGACGCCTTGTCATTACCTGTTTCCTCTGTTGTGTGTGTGTGTGTAAAAAGTCTTACGTTGGGGGCGACCAACCCGTAGTCGGCCCAGGCTAACTCGGGTCGTTCTCCCTCTAAAACAAAACCGTGACCCATAGTGGAGTTCGGCAGCCGTCTGGGATGTCCACGCAGGCCTATTTAGGAATAGCACTGCTTGCCTCCTCGTTGAGGAAGGGGCTAGAAAAGGTGCCCTAAACAAATGCTCGTTATCACGTCTTCTGTAGCCGGCCGTGGCTCGCAGATCGCAAAATACGTGGTCGTAAAACCCAAGCAAACAACAATACCCCCGTCCCCATCCCCCTCGCCATACCCTCCAGGCTGCTCGGGTGAGTCCACTCACACTAGCAGCCTGGAATGTTCGTTCCCTTTTACACAATCCTAGGAGCAACTGGCCTTAACGGAGGACGGCGCTAGTCGCTCGGGAACTGGCGCTCTCAGCGAGACCCGATTCTCTGAGCAGGGTCAGCTGGAGGAGGTGGGTGCCGGCTACACCTTCTTCTGGAGCGGCCGGCCACGGGCAGAGCGACGCGACTCTTGTGTTGCCTTTTGCCATCCGGAACGACATCGTGGGACGTCTGCCCTGTCTGCCGCAGGGTATCAATGATCACCTGATGAGCCTCCGCCTGCCTCTTCAGGGAGACAAGTTCGCCACCATCATCAGCGCCTACGATCCCCCAATGACGAGTTCTAATGCGGTGCAGGACAAATTCTACGAGGATCTGCATGCCCTGCTGGCATCTGTGTCGAAGGTGGACAAGTTAATTGTCCTTGGTGTCTTCAAAGCCCGCGTCGGGACAGACCACGCTGCCTGACAGGGAGTGCTGGGTCCCCATGGTCTCGGTAGTCGTGACGATAACGGCCTCCTTCTGCGAACGTGTGTATAACACCTTCTTCAGCTTTCCGACACGGAAGAAGGCCACGTGGATGCACCCTCGGTCGCGGCGCTGGCAGCTGCTGGACTTTGTTCTCGTCCGGAGGCGAGACTGACAGTGTGTGCTGGTAACCAAGGCGATCCGCGATGCCGATGGTTGGACGGATCACCGCCTCGTCATCTCCCAGATGAGGCTCCGACTTCAACCCCGACGAAGGCCCCAAGGTAAGCGATCGCCAGGTAAGTTAAATAATCTTTGTCACCATCGCCCCGGATCAACACCGCCGATGTCCAGGCCCTTCCAGCATGCCCGCGCTGTCAACGTATCTTCCGCGCGCAAATCGGCCTGGTTGGACATCTTCGCACGCAATGCACCATCAATCCTACTATTCCAACTTCTACGTCAAATTCGGCCAACCCTCATTCAGACTTCCCTACCCTCACTCCTGACATAAATTCCATCACTCCCACCATCATAGAGACCACATCCCTCTACTCATCGCCTGTTACCCCCACTACCGCACCCACCAACGCCGTCACCACCACCACCAGCGATGAGGACTCTCTCCTAAGCTGTCCTCAATGCGACCGCACATTCACCTCACGCATCGGCCTTGTCGGTCACTTGCGAATCCATCGCACAGAGACTGGTGAATCAGTGCCTGGAGCACCAACACACAGTAGAGATCGCCACCTCCACTGCCCTCACTGTCCTCGCGCATTCACTCATCGCATGGGCCTATTCGGTCACATGCGCATCCATGACAGCGGAATTCACCACGATGCCCACAGCACTGATACCCCATGAACACCCTCCGGTCCTACCATTTTTACCGCCGTTGTCACCGCTACTACCATGAATGACACCCCCCAGCCTCCTGATTTCTCCCGCCCACACTGCGCCCGCAATTTCATCTCACGCATTGGCCTGGTCAGTCACCTGCGAATCCATCGCACGGAGGCCGGTGAACCAGTGCCAGGGGCTCCGACATACAGTCGACGCGCCCGCCTCCACTGCCCTCACTGCTTCCGCACATTTACACGCCGCATGGGCCTATAAGGACACATGCGCCTCCACAACAACCTGCGGTAAACCACCGGAGGCTAAAGCCACATCAGCGCGCACTACGTACACCAATACATAGAGAACACCTTCATCATCGTCATAATGTACCTGATGAAATCACGGTTTCCTAAAAACCGTGGCTTTGAAGGCTGTCAATCTGATGCTTACACCAGACCACGCCGTCGGCCCAGATTATGTACTGTGTGTCGAGTGGCTGACCAGTGGACTGGGAGCCAGACGGCAATGGCTCCTCCATATCCCTTGAGTAAGCAAATCCTGGTGTGGGCGTTATGGGGGCCAGGTCGTGCTGTTGCGCGTGAAGATGGGTACGCCGACCTGTCAGCCAATGCACTCACTCCCACCTTTAGACAACTGACCGGCTCGGACGGTGGTCTGATTGTGGGGGTGGGGGAGAGAGTGAGGTCAACAGCTCAGCGCATTTTGCTCACTATAAACAATCTAGCGCTTGAAACTATCATGGTGCGCTAAAGGCAGTAGCTTGGAAGTTTGCCAACTGACGGGATAACTCGAACCACATGGTCAGCCTAATGTGTGTTTAGCATGGAGTGGCTGATTGGCTACAATGACTCCTTCTTAAAGTGGCCTTTATGGCACTCCCACTCCGTGAGATCCGAGCCAGGCGTGGTGGTACACCCAGGGGCGGATCCGACCGCGCCAGCAACCTGCGCCCTCTCCCATCTCCGGTCTTCTTGACTCTGTCATGACACCGGGTTCAGATGGGTGAGTAGGAGAGAGTGCAGTAGATGCATCGCAAGTCTACTTTCACTTTAATGTAAATCACGCGCAAGTCACCGTCCCTGCACCACCCTTTTATGGAGCAGACGGTGGGCATCGTCGGACTACGACGGTCTTCGACTCCTATGTGCTCTTTTGACTGGTTACTACAACAGCATGCGCTGTCATCAGACCATTGTTATTGCTATCGATGTATTGCCAAGTCCGTCCTTAAGCTTTTCGCACTGGAGTTTCGTACATTCCTTAAGCTGTCTTTACGTTGGCTGTATAAGCTTCCTCCGGCACAATCGTTAAACCCTTTCAAGCACGTTCGCCCTCTCCCCCTAGAACCGACAGTCTTTATGTGAAGAGGTGCTGCATTTTGCCTTCCCCAAGCTCCTGTCATGGGACGGAGATTTCCGACACTTTGTCCTAGGTCCTCAAAAGCCGAGCAGTAGGGAATTCTGCTGTAAAGGAGCACATGAACCTCGAAGATATCACTGCAACAGCGGCAGAAATGCTGGTTTTTTTGTGCGAATGCCTGTACGCGTTTGCTCATGTATCCCTCTATGTTCCTCCCTACAACCGGTCACGCGGTAGATACGCCGGACTAACACTGGCGTTATATCTGGACACGACAGGCGCTATCGGGATGTGCACCCTTAGTAAATGCCACAAATGGAAGATATGATGGCACACCTAAGCGCATGTTCACGCTGTGCCAACCACCTGCGCACGGTCCTACCTCCGGTCGTCCTGTCTTCGTCTTGCAACAGGGCCCATGTAGGTAAAGGAGGGGAAACGTGGGGCTGATCGCTCCGCAAGTCTTATATTTTTCAAAATTAATTCACACGTAAATTACCGTCCCTGCACTCACCCTGCTGTGGGGCGCATTATGGGCATCGTTGAAAATGATGGTTGAGCTATCATACTCATGTATGTACAATAGCTGGTGTTACTCCAATGGGATGACCGGAATTTACATGAGCAGTTATGGGCACCGCGAACCGAGTAGTTTAACACTCAAAAAGGCTTTCTCATTTAGAATATGCTGCTATGCCATTTTACAAACAGTAAAGTTCACAGTTTAGACATAAATCAGCGCTACTATTTATTTTGGAAACGAAACAGGCCGTGTTAACGAGTTAAGCAATATTTTAATGCTTATAAGGTCACTGAACTGCGTTTATAATCGCAAAATGACGCTGATAATTAGACAATAATGACGAAGCTAGTTCAGGTAGAAGCAGAAAACGTAGTTTTGTTCTTTGCGGTTTTTGAACTTAACAATATCTTATAGGGAAGTTCATAAGTGGGCTAAACGTTTCAATCTTTTCCTTGACCCAGTTTCGAAGGCAACTAAAGGACCTGGACATTCGTTAGTTAAATACTCCATTAAAGCACTTTTTAAAGGGATAACTTATCACGGCAAGTTTTTCGATCGATCAAGAGCATATTCATCGCAGGCTTTCTTTACTGACGTTTATTTCCATCTGCGACTGCGTTTTATCTTTCGATGAGCCTGCAGATATGGCTTAATCCGCCATCCCCATGAAGAAGAGCGTTGGATAACTCACTGCTTAGGTGAAAGCTTTCAAGAATTGTCCTATTTTGAAGATCCCACTGGACGCAAACTACAGAAACTTTGATTTTGGGCAGTCGATTGAGGACACTGAAACCTGCGAAGTATTCGTGGACATTTGTAGGACATCCCGAAGTTCAGCGGGCCCCATTGTTTCCAAAAACAGTAATTTTGCGGGAAACAATCCTTTTGTACACTAAAGATGATATGCTTATAATTGCATCCGCTAAGTATGCTCCAATTTTTGTCACCATTGCTGGCACGCGACGCCCTGTACACATCTAATACTCTGACTTCCCTGCACGCGAAATCATCTTCGCTGAGCCAACTGCATCTGGATCATTACAAAAGCTGAAAACTTGCATCGTATTCTTGTAGCTCCATTTAGCAACACGTAATAATAATTGGCTAGCTGCCATACTTCATTTTACACAATTTACTGGAGGGTATGTAGCCTGATGCTAAATTCAACGTCATCTTTAAACGTTCTGTCTGTACTGTTTAATTTGCTCATTCGTTTGTCTGAAAAGACTGTATGGTCTTCTACAAATTTCGTTTACACATTGGCCACGAATGTCGCACTTCCTTAATATCCGCTTATTATGACAAACAGGTTGTTTCTAGCCGAAGTAATATTTGAATCCCCATCTGTGTTTTCATTTGACTGAAAGTCGTTCATATTTAATTAGGAAATTCACTCGATGCATTTGGACCGATTTTCTATTAATTTGGGATTTTTCATCAATGTGTGCTTATTTCACGAGTTATGCCACCTACTGTTTGCGTTCTCGTCTCAACTGCATCACTTGCCACCCTTCGATCTCGAGAGAGATAGAGATTGTTTTATCAAATCTGAAAACCACAGGGCTTTCCACTCTTGTATTTCTCGCATCTGGATGCGATCGTCCGTTCTCTTGGAGCCGCATTTTCGCCGTCGTGCGGATGATTGGGGGTCATTTTTACTCAAAATGGTCCTTAGAAAATTTATCTTGCGGTTTTATGCGTTAAAGTACCTTGGCCGCAGTTCCGATTTTAGCATTTCCTTGTTGCTTTTTGTGTTTCCTGGTCATTTTTTTCAACTTCACGGAATAACCTTACTGGTACAAAAAAGAGGAGGGAAGGGCTGCCGGGCTGGCAAATTAGCCGGTTGCTTGGACGCTGATTTCCTTCATGAATAATTCGTGACTTTTAATTACTACCGTTTGCTTCCCGTCTTGGACGAAAAATTCCTGTCGCGTGCCTCCGACTACTTTATTTTCCACTGCCGCCGTCTTCCTCCGTAAGCACTCTTCGCGCTTGCATGTTTCTGCTCCTTTTACCGAGAGGCGTGTTCCCACAAACATGTTTACCCACCGACGGTTTTCCGTATTTTGCTGAAAGGAGTACCGACAAAGAAACCGATGACCTAGTTGGGCGCTTTTGACCTATTAGCCTATTCAGGCAGCCATACGTAACCCCGGTTTCAAATAACCCGGGCTTCCGACACGGAATCCTTCGTCCAATGCTGCACCAGGTTATCCACACTCAGGGTTAGATATGTCTGGTTAACGACGGTTACTAAGCCAAAAATTGACTTTAAAGTCACCCTTGTCTTTATTCATACTGTTTTATACACGATTAATGATTACAATACGAATCGCCTCGGATATCTACGCTGAGCTCCAAGGCGCAACTGGACGTGTGCGTCCCGTAACCTAATCGGTGAAGAACCTTTTCCACGATTACAACTTGATTTTATCGAAGCGCCTACCGATCACAACCCACAAGGCAACGTGTCCGTGGCTCAGTGGTAGAGCCTTAGGCTCGATTACCAAAGGTAAGAATCCCAGGGGCTCCACACGTAGGATTGAGTGTGACTGACTGATGACGGCTAGTAACCCAGAAATGGTTAGTTCGGTCTCCATTGTCTTTCTCGGTATATACAGCCAGAAGGGCTACCGACAAAATTCAGGGAGATGGGCATGGCCTTTCTGGATTTATTAGACTTGCCGGTGAACCACACAGAGCCCCAGGTGTGGATGACCCGTCATTTGAACCCAGTTATTTGATAGTTGAGCTTTCAATCGTCCAACGGTCTACCACTGAGCCGTGGGTGCGTTGTCCTGTTGGTTGTGATTGGCATATTAAATCTGGTAGAGATCCCTTTTCTTTGTGGGTACCCCCTTATAACTGCATGCATGCATGCATATTACATAGAACGCTCATTCGGGTACTGCCACACCAGACGCATACAGCTGTTTCCCAGTGGTTACCAGTCGTCAGTACGCCACAAGCTCGTCTTATGCCTTCTGAAGCGAGGTACATAAACTCGTCAAGTAGGCGCGTTATCGTCACTGTTATCGCCAGCAGTATAGCTGGCGGGTGGGTAGAATGGGATCGAAGAAGTTCCCAACCACGACAGTGAGGGTCACACGCCTACTTCACAAGTGCATATATTTAATGGTTCGGGTTTTTGCTTAACGAACTTCATCATTGTATGATGTTTTAACTTGTATCAGTGCCTAAAGTCGTTAATCACAATGTTTCATAAATTGATTGAGACGAGGTCATGTCCTTGATCTTCCCAACCGGTTCTTTTCAAGTGATTAGCAATGAGTGATTGGTCTGTATTGTCGCTGTCTACTGTTGCTGTTTTTTTCTTCTTATTCACACGCTCCATTGGGCTGGATTTTGAGCAAAGTATTACCATTTCGCCTCATTAACTTCATATTATATCCTCGCGATGCCTTTACAGCGGTTCCTTTTAACATTCGATCCTGTATCGACACGGGGCTTTCATTAGTATTCGCAGTGTGGCTCACTGTACGCCTCTGATCAGAGTCAATTTTTTCGCGATGACTATCGCTTTTGCGGTCGCTAATTCTGCTGGTACTCCTCGCTCTACCTTCAAAGTCTGTGTTGCTAATCAGCCCTACTTCAGTTGAGCGCACTGTTTACTGATACCAAATCCGCTATCACAAACCCTTTCCAGCATTCCATTCTAGAAACCGCTCACCGACACCTTGCACCTCATCTCCTCTCACTTAGGGGTTTTTCTTGTCTCAAAGTTGCATTCGCCTCTATCTTTAGTTAGCCAATTAGTCGTTTCTATATGCGGTCGCAGAATGTATCTAGAGGATTGGCGATGAACCAACAATTTCTATAAGTTCCATATGGCGGACTTCGGTTCGTAGGTTCGAAGTTAACTTCTGTCTCTTGGTCAATTCATTAACAATCTCGATGAAAGGTTTTATTTCGGCCAACAACTGAAACAAGAAAAACGTCACCTGGTTTGACTGAAGGGAATGTAATAGACACACTCCTCTACTTACGAACGTTCAGGTATACGATGTATGAGCATGTATGCGTTACCGCATTGCTGTATTCGTTTTAGGATATGAACACCTGTGCTACGTTATTATCATGCTTACTTATGGATGTAAATTTGAACATTTGGAGTTGCAGCCGGCCGTTCGGAAGGTAACTCGTTGCTTAGTCGAGGAGTGTCTGACTCTAATATTCCACTTTGTCTGGTCCCCCGTTCATCGCCCACCTTCATACCGTTTCGCTCTTCCTCACCCTGCACCTCTTTTACATCAAAACAATGTCCTCGGAGGGATAGGTATTCTGGAGTATTGTGAACCGGCTGAGCAAGAGGGTAGCAACTCACGTGGGGTAAGGAGACAAGAAATGAGGGAGCGATTAACATCGGTTGCAGAAGTACGCACACCCATACACGAAGAGAGGGGTCACCAATAACGTAGCTGAAACCTACCAAGTGTAGGCTGCTTTTTTACTCTTCCGGTTTCTCTCACACAAACGCATTCTGACTGGCACGTCGCCCCCCACGTTGCTGTCGTCCGTTGGTGTCTCAGTTTCATGCCCATCGTTTCAGCAGTCATCTTGATACTCTCTTCCCCCATGACTGCGGGCGGGCAGTTGGGTGCGTCGTAGGCTGCTTTGTCCCCCCTTCGGTCTTCTCTTAGCTACAATCCTTAGCGTGGCGTGTTTCCGTTATGCCACTTGTACTGTTCGTTCGTCAATCATGAATTAGTTTAACTGAGATTCAGAGGTCAGGGTGGGGACAGCTAAGATAGGGGGTACTCCGGGTCTCCCGAGCTCCGCGGGTGGTCTCACTCGGAACCAACCCATCACAAACCGACCGCCGTGTAAGACTAGGTGGGAGGCGGCTCCAACGCGCCCGCATACGTGCGCGCCCACTCACACACGAGGTCGCTCCTGCTCCGTCATTCCTGTAGCGAGGCGTGGAGCGGCAGCGACTACCGGAAGGCATCATGCGTACGCACTCTTTCTCTCCCTCTCGCCAATATTCAGAACTTCCGGGATCCCTCTTCGACCTCACACCGACTGGCCACCTGTACTGCTTTTTGTCGGTTAGAGCTTCCACATCCCAGCGTGCGGTCCCATCTCGCCTGCGTGTAATTGCCTATTCAACTTTTTTATAACGTAGGGTGGCTGTCCTCCTATGTTTGCTGCAGCCAAGTCGAAATTCGCTTCAGGCCATGTACACAGGCGCTGAGTTGATCCATTAATGTGTGCCGAGGACGCTGATGGTCAGTGCTTTTGGTTGCTTAAACAGGAGTATAGCGTGTTAATCCTTTATTTTGGGCCATCGGGGGACACATTTTTCTCGCGAGCTGATAGTTGTGATTTGTTGAAACGTTACGGGCATAAATTTCCTACACACGCCGATTGCCGTAAGGGAATCCAGCCGCAAGTCCCCAACCCCCGCCTATAGCTTGTTTAGCGGCTGCTGCAGTGGAGTTACGGTATCCGACGCTTGCTGTCACATGTTCCTCTGGGGTTTATGCACACCCCCTTCCTCCTGCTTAACGTGTACCCGTTGCGTAGAAGTCTTCCACCGTCGGATCTATGTAGATAATGGTGCCCAAATGTTGTTTCAACCTCCCTTGATTAAATCTCTATTTATTTGCTACTTGGGACTCCGTACTAGGGTTTGGTGAGGGGAGTTACTGGTGCGAGCTTGCCTATTTTGGCAGGCATCCATAGACCCTAATGTTCGCATCAGCATTGCCCTCCATCCTGGAACAAGATGACGTCGATGCGCCTTCGCTTACATTACCGGCAACTGTTAGACTACACGCTTCGTGAGGAGGCGAGATAGATATGGTGTGATGGTAATAAAGCGGATATTACAGTGCCGAGTGCTGGCCAGACCACCACTTTGACGTATCCAACCCCAATAGCGCAGTTAGGAAAGTTTCAAGCATATTCGACACTTTACTATTAGATGCGTCTGAACGCAGCCTAGACTTAAGCAGCAAGTTATAAACTGGGTAGTGTAGCTCATAAAACGAATGTAAATTGACAAAAAGTCTCAAATCAATCGTCAACTGGCCCAACTACGTCGAACAAAGCTCCCTGTTGTTTATAAACGATCTTTGGGTGACTGAAAACGTAAGCGGATATTGAAATCGATATTGTGTGGGTCAGAAATAGCTATTTCCTTATGAAGAGCGGATTTGCCGAGAGCGCAAAAATTCGTGTCATTATGCCCTCCAGTCCAAAAAATGGAACAATTAACGAACATAAGCAAGACAACATTTAAACTGACCCAGACTAAATGTCTTCCAATATGATTTCACAGACAGGGACGTCATGGAGTTACGTATCAGGCGACCCGCTAGTGACTAGGAAATTTGAATATAATTAGCAGATGCAGTCGGAAGCATACCCTTTTCTATGCGTCAAGAGAACATTTCTTCTGTAAAATTACTGCGAGTTTTGTAGCGATTGTGGGGTCTGCCGCGTTTCAGGGTATCGTTTAAATGTCGGCGAATACCTCACGGCCCTCAGTGTTCTCGCTCGACTGCTAAAAAAAAACAGGTTCTGTAGCTTGTGTCCATTGGACCTTTAAAATAAGACGGTTCTTCAAAGCTTCACCTGTGAGGTGCGTTCTCGAGAGTCCTTAGGCCCGTCTCCGTAATCTGACCCAAACATAAAACCCGGTTTCGGGGGAAAGTGAACGTTCCTTACGAAGGTTTGCCGTGAATAGGCCCTTGATCGCAAGTTGAAGTACCGCCGAACACAATTTCGGACCGGCATAGACATTTCTGGCTTTTTAACCGTCAGCCAGCCGTATCCAACCCCAAATCCGAATGGCCTGCAAGTACGGTGACCACCCAGCATCTGAAAAGAACGACCTCATTGTCCCATAATATGTGGAGACACGTACACCTACCACAGCAGCGCAACGACTGCTCATGTCTATAAACGAAAAGGAAACGTCAGTCCTGTCATTTTTACCCCCCAATCCCTCCTCAGCAGTACAGACAACATACTCGCCCACCTTGTTTGAAATTGCCGGTATGTACGCCTGGGACTGGGACTGTTTCCCGAAACACAATGGGGGCTTCCGGAAACTTCGTGGGCTTGATAAATGTAAGAAACATGTCAAGAGATTTTTGTGAGCTCCTACACTACCCGCCAATCTAACCCAGGTCCATGGCACCATGAAAAATAATGGACACTGAGAGATCTGAGTGTTCGGTACAATGTAGACTGTCAGACAGCTTTGCAAACTCACTATGACGTTACAGACTCCAGTTCAGTCTCCGAAGCCTTAATTTTGATAAAATAAACCGGCCACTTCGCGGAAATGGCTGAACGTCTTATTTAATTTGGCGTTACAGATTCTCACAAGTAATGTGACCGAATGCGACTATAAAAGGACGTCCTGAAGACCTTTCAATCACTCGGCAATCAGGCAAGAGACGTTGGAAGGTGCTGCGCCGGATCGGTTGACTTTTTATAGTGCCCTAACATGGGAGCAGCAGTCTTCAAAGCGAGCGAAATCAGGGAAGTCAAGGTGAAGTTTGAAGCACAAACAAACCAAAACTGCCAACGCTCACCCCCCGGCTAACAAGTCTGTACTGTTATCTGACGTTCACGTGGACCCCTTCCTTCCACTGTCACGTCAACATCATCAACTCAACTTCCGCGGCACAAAACGTCAACATCATCACCATTGTCATAACTGAAGCCACCCATCCTCACCGTACCAGTACATTCCAGTCCAACTGTAACGGTGGCGCCCTCCAGTACAGAGGGCAGATCACCAGTATTGTAGTGACAGTGTCTATATCCACCCAAGGCAGTCGCACACTTGTGTCTACCGACCGTGAATCCATCACGCACTGTCCCATAGTATTTAGGCGTCGCGTAAATATATTTTAATATTTTCTTTCTACCTCACCACCAGGTGGGATTCGGGACCCCTTCCTTGAGGCGTAGTGCGTGTATTGTTAGTGAATGCTCCGTGCGTGGCACACGTAGATGGGTTGTTTAAGTTTGTCCGCCTCTTAGACAAGTCCGGTCGTCCTGATCTTGTCTTACCATTTAAATGTGGTGGTTGGGGAACTAGTGAGGTAGATAAAGCGCAATGCAGCTTCGCTCACACTCTTTGGGACAGTGATGGGTGCCGTTACTTTTGGCTGTCGGGTGTGTATAATGAAACCCATTCAGACCTCCATCTGGCCTCAAGTAGAGTTGTCCTCTTGAATGTGAGGTTCAGTCAGGTCTAGCGTTTCTGTTTCTTGATTTGAACATCGTAACTATCCGTTTTTCATCTCGAAACATATCATATTCCGGCTTTCAACTTTGCAGTTGATAGCCCTAATTCTGCGTCACGTGCATATGTAGTTTGCCATCAAAAAATTAGCGGAGCTTGTCGTTCTCGGCAGTCCTTTTCCCTCAGCAAGTTTGTTTCCATTTTCGCACAGTTTATTTTATTGATTTAGTTATTTTGCTTACTAATTGAGCCAGGCATTCGTCGCTCGCAAGCCTTATTGCTTCGTATTAAGTCGACTTGTTCTTTACGCGTCTTAACTCCAACTAAGCAAATGCTACTTCGGAGAATGTTATTGGTTATACGGGGGGCGGCTCATGGCTCTAAGCCCAACCGCTGGATGTTTTCAATAACGGCAATACAAGCTTGGAGACTGGTATTCTTACGCAGCAGCGGAACGCGTGAGATGTGTTTACCCCAGATCTGGTTGTGTGAGAAAGTTCGGTGCAGGAATTGTTTCCGAAAACTTGTGAATTTCAAGGTATGTGATTCCATCCCCTCGCTCTGGCACACTTTTCAATCTTGCACGATCACGCAAAAATATCTGTCCTTGCTGGTGAGACAGTGACTGGACAGTATGTCCAGTATAATGGACTAGCATCGGCAGAATCAAACCAGGCCGCTAGATAAAAGAAAGCGAACGTGTTTAGTGTGTTTCGGTGTATGATCCATTTCAGATCAAGATTACAGCTCAAAGACCAAGGTGAGCAGGTCAGTAGCGGTAGTAGCTGGCAGCGGTATTAGTACGGCGAGAGTAATGATCCACTTGCGCTCCCAAGTGTTGTCTATAGGCTAAACGGTGCGTAAGACCCCATCCCACGAACGCCGGCACAAATGCACGCGCACGCGCAGTTGGGGCCACCGTGGTAGAGATGTCGTGCGGACTAACAGAATTAGGCGGGCGCGAGCAGTGGCACCGATAGGGAGTGTTGTTGCCTTCCGTTGCACGGAGGTGGTGGAGGGAGTAGGCAGGTACGTCCGTTACAGGTGGGGGTGGAGGCACGAGTGCGCAGCGGACGGCCACCCACCATGAGCGTATACTGACTGCGCTGGATATTGTGATGATACAGCTACGGCGGTAGAGCCGAAAGGCGACTAACGGCCGTTGTGACCTCTGGTGTGTTACCAATGCTGGTGGATAGTTATGTTAGCCATTTCGGCGTTGATGGTAGCAGCAGTGGGGTGGTGACGCAGATGATTTCGACAGTGTGCGTGCATTCGTGTTTGTTCAGTCGTCTGGGTGGTCCGAGCAGGGGTGTGTGTGTGTGTCGGATGTTTTCTGTACACATGTCCTCGTGTTTGTATAAAAGGGACAACATTTTAGCTATCTGGTTCTTACCTCCCCTTTGAGTGAGGAAGGGCGGCGTGGTCAAGCCTGTCGGCCACCGCAGTCGTCGCGCTGTTGCCTTGATTGATAAGACGGAGCTTGATGCTATGCCTCCCAGGGGGCTTTAGTTTCCCACCCACTATGTTCCTCGCAGAAGCTTATCCACCCACACACGCCTAATCTGTTAAGTGAAGTGATTTTTCCTGTGAGTAGGAAAGTTGATGTGGTTTTCGCAATTAATTTCATCAGAGGGCAGGTTTTAGAGATCTAAGACACCTCACCAGACAACATTTGTGTGCGTGTAATGCAATCACTGGGAACTTTTCGTGGTATTTCAGTATAAAAATTGTTTCCAAAGTGGTAGTTCTACTTGCATCCGAACTTACTGAGTTAACTTCGACCTGAACTCGGCCTTTAACTGGTGTTGGGGAGTATATTTGGATTACTTTCGATGTACGGCTGCATGAAACTCTACCAGACTGACTGAACGCATATTCTCAACCAATTTAGTCTGTAGAATGTTTTCAAATATACAGTTTTTGAGAACTAAACTTACTCAATGCCTTTTTAGTAGGAAAATAGCTTTTTTGCTTGCTCGTGCTGTTCGCAATCTTGGTATAGGTCTTGCTATAAATTTGTAACCTTTGTCAGTGAAATTCCCTTTCCGACTGTCGTCGATTCCCGTCCCCGCTAGAATCTTAGATAAGATACACCAATAGGAACTCCACCTATTCCGGTGACTTGTGTTAATTTTTAGGGAGACTAGGGTAAGTGTTAGGGTTAGGGACAACATTCAGTTTAGGGTTATGGGTATGACTCGACAGTGTTAACCCTTCCTAGAATTCGGCACATGGCCATCTGTATTACCGGGAGGAGCTTCCTTCTCTCTTGTCTTACCGAATATTCTAATAGAATCAGTTGCTACATACGCTGAGGGAATTCCCGTGCCTTAGGGAACTCAATTTCGTGGCAAATCTTCTAGACATACTCAATTTCTGACTGTCCGCAACTTATCAATGTTTGCATATGCTGTTAAACTTAGTTTTGCCATCCCTCTACCTTAGTGGCATTTGAATGGGTTTAACCGTACAGTGTATGATCAATCTCGTGAAACGTGCTGCTAAAAATTAAGACGATCCATTGTCGGCAACTATAATGCTGTACAATTTATTTCATTGTCTAGCCTCTTCCGAAAAATGCCCTTTTTGTATACAGAATATGTTTATCAATAATTTTAGCAGTCTAAATGTTTACAAATGTAAACGGAAATCTATGTTACCTTATATTTCCGCGGGTTTCTATGCTAAAAGCTATCCTAGACTACGTTTATGGAAAATAATGTGATTTCTCACCTGGTTTTCATTGGTGTAAAATGATATTTTCTGGTTCCGAAGAATGCATTTGAAAATTTTCCTGCTTATGTTAATGTTCTTTTATAGCAAACGCGTCTAAACGATAAATTGTGATCTGTGATATTAACTAGCATAGGAAATTACCTGGGTATCTGGAGATGTTCGAGTTCCCCAAAATCTCGCTTATTTTTCGTCGATAAAACTATTCTTCTGTAAAAAGCTTTTCGTGATTCAAATTAATCCAATAAACAAAATTAACAATACTAAATGTATGCTGAACCACCCGCTCAAATTTCAGTCGCGACAACTTCAACTGTATATGTGTGGTGGTTGATTGAGATTACCTATGAAGAATGGGATAACCATTTCTGGTTTATTATTCATCGTCAGATCACCTTATCCAGTTATAGTTTTCAGGGTACCTAAGGCTCGAACCCGCACTCTTTTGCTTATCTGTCCAATGCTCTTATCACTGAGCCAGGGACACGTTGTCATGTCAGTTGTGATCGGGCATATTAATTACAATAGAAGGCGCTCATCGATCGTTTTACACAACTTACTCATCCCGTTGTGCTTTTGGGCTCGATGTACGAACCGCCGGGTGCGCATCTAGTTTTGCCTTCGATTCAGCTTTCCGTCCTCGATAACAACACATGCAAACAGTCCCCCGCCCAGTCTTCTATTTTTTATCTTATTTTGTTTTCCTTCACGCTTAGATGAAGTTATTATATTATGACCATTCCTATTTATCCTTTTCCGTCACCAACGTTTTCCCGTCTTACCCTAAGCATCAGTGCGTTTCATTAACCCTCCATGTCTTCTTGTTGCAAACCCACCTCAACTCCTTCCTAGTTTTATAATTTTTTATTTTTCTTCGGTCTCTCGCACTGATTCATTTTTTTCTTTTAACGCCTATAATCCATATAATTGAATTTTTACACTAATAACCGGTCAATAGTGTCATTTTGTCACTCTCGCGATGATCGCCTTCAGTTCGCTTTCGTGTGCATTTCTTGACTGTCAATTGCATCAAACCTCACTGGCTTTATTTAATTTTAGCCGAAATAATCGGGTTAGTAAAACCAATGACCTTGACCTGGTGTAAGCTCCAAATCCGGACATGAGCTCGACTTATGCCTGATCACAGAGCTGACAGAGACACGGGAGAACTTCCCTCCTTCCCATTCAACAGTCCTTTGGTCTTATAATTAAAAGCTACAGCAGAATTTGCATTAAACAACCTGTTCCCCTTTTCCCCAACCTTCTGTGGGCTGGTTTACTTTCAGCGTACAGCAACCTGAAAGTATTTCCCCTAGTCTAATAACAGACCAGTCGTTCTCAGCACTGATTTTTATCTACCCCGCCCCCGCTTCCTTTTAATTATTACACACTGGACCAAGACAAGTTATTTTCTTTGTATCCTCAGCCCAAGTGATGGGCTCTGTCGTTGGGCGTATGACGGTTGGAAGTCGGTCTCTAAGTCACCTTGATAAGTATTGAAAAGGTTATGCGACCCTTGATTTTAGTACCGACATCTTTTGTACGTGGGCTGTTCAGGAAATGCACCGCTGCTTTTTTTAACTGGGTCATCCGGTGCGGAACGCGCCGGAGTACAGAGCATTCTGTGACATAATTGGGTTCGGTGCCAACGCTTGGTACACGTACACGTAGCCAGCCATACATAATGTATATTGTCTTGACTACCTGTGTAATAGTTTTTGGATTTCTCTCCCCCCTTCCTCCTTTCCTGTAGATTATTGGCTTATGTGAAGAGGAACTCCGTCTCGTTCAACGCTGGACTGGTTGTCAGGTGGCTGACCTCTTTCGGCAGCAGGCTACCACTGGAGGCCCTCTCTTGGTGACTGACATGCGCCGCAACAAAACGATCTTTGAGCTGGAGGGTGGTCTTGCCGAGTACATTAACGAGCGAATGGCGCGCGAGGGCTCTAACCTCTCCGGTGTAACCACTCAGTTCTTCGCTTGGGCAGCAATCACACCAGCTCAAATGGCGGAAACGCTGCCAGGTGAGCAGGAGGCCCTGGTGCATGCCCTACGTCGGCGTGGGGCCTCTGCATTAAAGACACCGCTTCAAACGGTCGAGACATGCAGCGGTTCCAATACCTCTCATCTGCCTCCGGGGTCCCTACCGACCTACGTAGCTGGGGGCTCTCATCACCCGCCTGACTCCAGCGCCAGTACCGCAATGGAGACAGACGACTCCGGTTCCGTGACTACCCTGCACCAAGCCTCCTCTATCGTCCGTACTGCAAAGATGGCCGGCAGCAGTGCTACGGATGATGATGAGATCATTGATATTGTCGGTGATGGTGGTTCCTCTTCTGCGGGCACAGGAATGGTGGCCTCGCGATTTCGTGGAGAAGCCTCTTCGTCCGCCGGCGGCGGTGCCAGAACGAAGACTGAAGATAATGTAGGGGTAGGATTTGAGGACACAGAAATGAAAATGATAGGGAAGCAGCAGCAGCAGGAAGCTGAGAGGCTTAAGAATGCCTCAACAGATCTCTCTCTTGGTGCTGGCTCCCGATCGAAGGTGCATGAGGAACAAAATAGTGCGCCCGGTGGCTTCTCTATCTGGGGTGACCGGGTGGCTCCTTTGACCGAAAATTCGAACCCCTTATGTACGTTTATTTCGCACTTTGCTTCTTTAAGTTATGTGCGCCTGTAGGTATTTGCTGTAACCCTCTTGGTGGTAGAGACGGTGCAATTTTTTGTGTCGTGTGGCTACGCGTTTGTTGGCTAAGCCTTCTTCCCTTTGGAAGCCATTCGTCGTAGACGTGTTTCTGTAGACCATTTGTATCTGCTTTATTCGCCTGATTTTTCGCATTCTCACTTGAATCCACCATTGTTGAACTCCCGGCCTTACTTACAAAGGAGCTATTGTCACTTATTGGCAAGTTTTTCTTAGAGAGTACTCAGATTCTCGGTGGTGCTCTTTTGTCTACTTCCCGGATTAGACTTATTTTTAGGCCCTTCGAGACCATTTCAAATGAGGCTTGCAGTATTGTACTTGTCCTCGGTCTCCTAAGGAAGGTCCTACCACTGTCTGGTTTTCGTAAACTTATTGACCTTGCTCGCTTTTGTATTATTCTATGCTGAATTTTAACTGTTTAAGCCGGTCCGCTCTCCCAATTTCATCCGTGTATGCGGTAGTCCGCCACATTTTTTGTCAATAGCTACAACGAAAACTGCAATCGTATTGCATAGTAGATTTGGTCTGCAACTCTGCTTTTGTCGTAGTGTGCTTGCAAGTTCCACCCTTCTGCTCGACATCGGGGTACCCATCTGTTATTCCAACGTTCAGGTTGCTTTCTCTGTGCGCATGCAAATTTTTTTACTGTGAACCTGCCTTTTTTGTGGAACTCGTCCAAAGCTCCGTCATCAACCCTTCCGGCTAAAGATCGCTAAATGGGCGACTTATTAGGTTCCAACCTGAGGTTGCTTGTTTCCGGCATTTACCACTAGCTACCTCAACAAAATCTTAGGTCCTCTTAGTCTTACGGTATTCAAACCTTCCCTGTTTCCAGGCTCCTTTAAGTTGCCAAGGAAAAGAAGCAACAAAATAGGACGTTTTATGTACAGGTTGGCGTAATTGCTTAAGCCGCCGGGACTGCGTCAACAGCTGGCTGTTTTTGATCAATGTTTTTGCCGCAATACGTAGGGTGCGGACCGACCAGCAGTTAAGCCCTTACTGACGGGCAGTGCCTAAGATGTACTAACGAACGACATTGGACACAAAATTATGATCTGCAAGTTTATCCATTTTACAATCCCACCTAAGTAAACCTTCCTCGTCTAAAACGCATTTTAGAATTTCGGTTACAGTTTCAGTAGATCGGTCACTGACTGTATGTACGCAGGATGTTCTCCATGACTTCCGAAGCGGCTTCGGGTTGTGCGGAAGTTATTTATTTATGGTAGGTAGTGGAAAAGATTTCTGAAATTCATGCGGACACCGTTGGCACGACAGCGAGGATGACAGTTTTTAGTGTTAAATTGTCTCCCTAGTTTTGCTTATGGTTGAGCAGGCGAGACTGCACATCGCCGGCTGTAGAGGCAGTGTGCAAACGTTTTCCACGAACCAACACAGGTTGAAGACCCGGGAAGATGCAGAGGGAAAAAGCAGAGAAAACAATATGTACGCAGCGAACTGAATCACTCGCCTGATCAGAGTTGGCGGAAAAAACTGGAAAGAGGTGAAGTTGAGGATGTAGCCTCGGAAAATTAGGTGAAGCACGGCACGCGCAAGCGCACGCGTCGGGCCAGACTGGTCAAGCCTAACTAGAATAGACGTACACGGGAACTGTCGAAAAACAGGGCATCGGGAAGCCCTCCTGGTGGCTGGGCGCGTGTTTCTTCCATTTCGCAGCCCGGGCCTTTTCAAGTAGTGTAAAGCTTTTGAAGTGCGATTAACGCTAGAAAAACTGTGCACATGAGTGCGCGAACGCCGGACCACCGCACACGCACACGAAGCACGAAGTTACCAGGCTGTTGGGCTTGTTCTATTAGGTG
This sequence comes from Schistocephalus solidus, assembly GCA_017591395.1. Taxonomy (NCBI): domain Eukaryota; kingdom Metazoa; phylum Platyhelminthes; class Cestoda; order Diphyllobothriidea; family Diphyllobothriidae; genus Schistocephalus; species Schistocephalus solidus. The sequence goes on along the minus strand of WEDG01003767.1, from coordinate 38,939 downwards.
GGCGGCGGTGGTGGTGGCTGGATAGACGGAATCGGTTGACTGGAATGGGCGTGAACCAACCTGAGTGGCCCCGTCATTTGCTGGTAGAGGTCATGATTCAGGCAGTGATTCGTTTTCATACCTTGCAAGTCGATTGAAAATTACGGCCCCTGCCGTCAGGTGACGGAGTTAGTTCGTGCTGCGAGGTCAATCACCTCGATGCTTTTCCATTCCGGTGGGGCACCGCTTAGAAGCACGGTTTTTATGCTGCAACTGATCCGCCGGCCTAGTATCAGACGTGTGTGCGTACTGCTGAGGGGTCCAGTCGAAGTGTACCGAGGTAGCACATGACATTTCCACCGTCGATTTCGACTATGTCCACCCTATGTTCCACAGCATAGGGGTTTAGGGACGGTGATTTGCGCGTGGATTAGTTTTGAGTAGTAGTATACTTGCACAGCATCTACCGCACTCTCTCTTCCCCTACCCTCCTGTACCCGGTGTCAAGACAGAAACAGAATGACCGGAGGTGGGGTGGGGTGCAGGTGATTGGGCGGCCGGATACGCTCCGGACCGTGCCGCCACGCCAGAGTCAGATACCACTGAGTGGGAGGGCCATAAATGACTAACGTGGCTGGTGCGGCATGAGTCTGCACCTACGCGTGCCTTTGTTTCGCACGCACCCTCCCCCCCCTTGTTCGGCCTTTGTTATGGGAGATTAACCCAAATAACGCCTACCGTACTCTGATTTGGCCCGCGTGTTTGTCCAGCGCATCTACCACGCGGCCCGTTTAGGGGGCAGGGTAACGCAAAACACCTGTAGTAGCTTCTGGCCTAGAACGAGCTAACAAGGTTGTTAAACACGCCATCGCTCTTATAAATGCAACAAGACAGAAGAATTGAACGGTAACAAACTTTTTACTAGGAACAAGGGGTTTAGTGTATAAGGAAACGGTAAAAGGCTGCAAGAAAGAATGGCAGTTACACCAGATGGGTGATCCGTCTGGATCGGAGGTGGCATCGAAGTGTCTGCTAAACAACGAGTGGGTACGCAATGTTGTGGGAAACTATAGGGGGAGGGGTCCTGGAGGATTCTGACGTAAAGAACCAGAGAAATGGGCATTGTAACGAATGTTTTATTGCACTAGCAGTTTCTGCGCCAGCTATGGAAAATTGCGCAGCACACTCACTGTACGGTCATTCGGGGTGGATTTCGACGCTAAAAACCGCATGTTTGTGTTATTTTTACTGTATTTAGGCTTGCCCACCTCTGTACCTAAAAGTGGCCAATGGAAGGGTGCATTAGCAATGAGTTTCACCCTATTAAATCAAGTTTTGCAACCAGTTCGCATATGCTGACCATCTTCATCACCATATCGAGAGTTCCTATGAAAATTTTGCTGCGCGTCCTCGTAGATAAGTTGGCCCAAAGCGTCCTTAGAAGGACGCTTTCCAAACTTCCCCTTAGCACCCTTAAGTCAACCCTGAGACCTGAAAGGATCTTGCTCAAGATTAGTAGGCCTGTAGATCTGCCGTGTACTGGAACAGCCATCTTCGAAGACCATCAGATAGCCGTTGTCTAGGAAAAGACAGAGCCCGCAAAACTCAAGTGCGGGCGTAAACACCCATCTCTCCTATCTTGTTAACACGGTTAACGGACATCCTGGATACGGATCGGCCTCGCTGGAATTCTCTGGAACCTGTGTAATGAGAACGCGACCAATCAGCCTGTCGACTCACAACATACCACCACTATATAGGGTAACCCATTTTTCGGTTTACTTTATTTCCGTTGACCCAGTTGTGGATGTCTGCCACATTAAAGGTACTTATTTTGTAGCATTCATTCAAGATTTCCATTTTCAGTATATGGCGGTTGAACTTACTGAAAGGCATACCGAATTTGTTAAAAAAGTTGATCTGTATGAATAGCTTAAACGCTTATCCGCTCTTCAGTTACACCCTAAATGTCATATGCATATTGATTTATAGTAGGCCGATCGTGTATGAGACCAAGAAAAATGTCTTTGGCGGCTGGAAAAAAACTTGAGAATTCCCGGAAAACCCATGGCTTTTTAATAGCTGTTTCTCTTTTATCCAACCTGACCTTGGCGGCATGTAGCGCCTGAGGTAGGCGAATCTGACTATAACGTCTGCCATACTGAAGTTCTGGGATGTTTATAACCTGAACCCCACCCCCGAGTCGCGTAATGCAGCATTCAACTGACTCGTCTTCCCTCCTTTCCCCCTTCATCGGTCTTCCGTCAACGTCTGCCTACTGTCCCCTTTATCTCCACCTTGCCGCACGTCCAATTTACTGGTTTTGCCTAAATGCCGATTCGGTTGGGGACTTCGATAGCCGTAGGCAGTTCTTGCCCCAACAAATGTTTCTAGCTTCCAAAAAGCCATTAATATATGGCTTAATTTGGATGTATAATTTCATTCGCCCTGGAATGCTGGACGCAGTTTCGATCCTCAGGCGGCGTTCTCTCTCTCATGTTTCATGGTATCCCTGGCTGATAAGGGCAATTAAGCCAGAAATGTTCACTTCACTGCGCCCGTCTTTATCGGATATTTATTATGCACTGAAGTGGAGACTCAGCACGGTCAATTGCGCTTGCATGTACGCTTCTACGTTTGCCTTCGCATCCGCTCCCCTGCGCATACTTTCGCCTTTTCATCTGTAAACCAGCATTACCGTTACTATCTTTTTTGCATGCCTTTGGCCTGTTGGCATTCACTCATATCTCTTCGGCACGCGGAAACTTAACTTGCTCTGGCGTTTAGGATGCAATTTCAAACTTCAGACTCAAGTTTTTAGATTGTGGTATCTATGTGGCTACGCATGCCAGTCCAAATGAGTTCGTTCACTAATATCTCACTTTTTGATTTTTGACGCACACTTTCTGTGCTTAGCTGCTATTATCCTCCTAGGGTGTACGTTTATCTGGATAGTTAACGCCTTACGTGCCCACTCTTTCGCTGTTGGTTGGAATTCACCAGCTGAATCCTGTGATCACTTTTCATTGAGGCTTCTTCCCAAGTTTAGCTGTCATATGTCTGCGTACTGAAAAGGTGTGGGTGAGAGGGTAGGGTTTTTGCTGCAAAAAGACAAACAAAGCTTCACCGATTTAGCCAACTTCAATTTTTCTCCGCGCCTCTACTGCACCTGGGACCTTGCAAAAATGAGGATTATTTGAGTTTAGCGCCTTTCCATTTTGACCACAAACTCGGGCTCCGTACACTGTTATCGGGTGTGCTAAATCACGTGAAAATGTCGTTCACCGTTTTGGCTGTAATACAGGATGGGGTGCAAACGTTTGGGTCATTCCTTTCTCGTGATCAGTAATTATCTGTTCGTCAAGGTGCTACCATCAGCAAGAGCCCTAGGCCAGACTTTCAATAGGTGACATACGCGTTCCTATTTCGCCCTGTAACCAAACCACTTGCGCGAAAGTAAGTGCTTTTCCCTGAAACAGTTAGTACCCCATCCTTTCTAGAATCAGCGAAACTTTTCAAGGGCCCCTCCGCCCCTTTGATCTTAATTACTGCCGCTTCTCTGGACTCTACTTTCCACTAATTTGCTTTTTATGGGCAACAAAAAAAGAGCACCAGAATTTAGCTCTTTCTAGCGCTGAGTGATTAACGCGGCTTCTCAATTATTTTAGATACGGGTATATAAGCACAGACTGACTGAGCACACACTATCATAGTCCCTGTTCCTATTCTTGCCCCCTCTGATCTTATCTGGATGTGATTTCATGATGGTCTTAACCTCTCCGCTCTCTCCTCCCCCCTACACACGCAGCGCTGCATTGCTCTAGGCTTAGTCGGCCACCCTCGATGCGGGGGTAGAGGGTGGTTGCAGATTACCCGGTGCAGACCCCCCACTTGTGAGGGAGATAGGGTAACTCCACCACACGCACCAGGTTCACCACCCACTCAGAAATGCACATTTATGCAAACCCCATTTGAATGTCTGTGTGTGTGTGCGCATTCAAGTGTATGTGCCTCCGTAGCAGGTTGCTCGTGGTGGGTCCAAGTTCAGGCGGACAAATCAGCAGCAGAGTGCTGAGTGGTCTTGCCCTGTTGTGTGGCGGACGAAAATAGGAGGGTCGCTTCGGGGAAGTTGGACGTGGCAGTTCTACCGCTCCCGGCCGCAACCCCTCCAGTAATCAAATATGAATTTGGACGCCGCGATGAATGTTCTTGTAACCCCGCCACATCTTGTGTTGAACTGGTGCCTCAGCATCGTAATATTAATTGGTTTTTTTTACTCACAGTGGTATTTAATTGCGCTTCCCATAGTCTTATCGTGTTCATTTCACTTTCAAGGATTTGGCAGTGTGCTCTTCTTATAGAGATCGAGCTACAGTATTTTTCATATCCCCTGTACGGCTGAAGGTCTATCTCTTTAGCGAGAGTCTTTCTTGTTGAGGCAATTTTTAATTGTGCAAGCAGTCTACCCATTGTTCTTTCAAGGCTTTTAACTTCTTGCAAATAATACTTGCCTTCTGTTCTTCGAGCATTTACTATTGAATCCTGCCGATGTGCCATACGATGGCTACCCTATTTTGGCCGGGCTTATTTCAGGGTTAACTGATGACGAATAAATCAGGATTAGCCCCTTTAGTCTTCTTTGTCGTGTTCCGTAATACTTTTTGTGACACTAGCGCTTACGAAAGTAAACATAGCCGGATTGATTTGTCAGTTGAACATGGAATTTAGGCAGTTGCTCTGACGTCTGTCCTCCACCTACCAAGTAAATATTTCCAGGTGCATTTGCTGTCTATATGAAAGTGCTCTAGAGCGCACCAGCTAGATCTAAGCGTGCGTGTTCGAGCTGAGTATAAGCCGCATTCCTACTACGACTAGTTTTCAAGTCGCTTTCGAATACCTTTACTCTGGAAGCTTACTCTAGATCGTAGGAACGAGGAAGCTTGTGCCCCCATTGTGGTTCGACTGGGTCTGTTGACATAAGCGCTCATGTGGGCGTTTTTACCCATTGAGAATAGGAGACCTGCTGTACCCCACCTGTGCTCTTGCCACATACCAGAAGTTTCGCGTGTCTCCTCCCCCATCGTTGTCCGAGACAACTACCAAGTCAAATTACATGGCGCATTCTGTTTTTATGCCTGCATAATTTGATCGAGACCGCCAGTTTATTTGTGTATTTCGCCCGGGAATTGGTTGCACCGCGATGGGGCCGAATAGGCTCACGCTATGCGCTGAGTCTGCATCACCCCCTGACTGTTGCCGCGCGTGTGCGCCACGCGTTAAACGGAAACTCACGCAGTCTGACACTGTGCCCAATCTCATCATCGGTCGGCCGACAGGTTTGGATCGGCCATTGATGCAGAAGTGGGAAGTTGCAGTCCCTACTGTGAGGTACCCTTCTTCATGGCAATTCAGGGCATTCCCCGCTGCTACGCTTGAAACTATCATGATCTGCATCCAAATTTGTCCAGTGGTAGGCCAGCTCAGTCCTCCTCTAGGACGATGTGGGTTAGAAGTTTTTGCAAAGTCCACTATCTTCCCTTTTGCTAGTAACGTCTTGTTTTTCATGCCGCGTTTTACCTAGCCTACTCCCGCTAAGTTCTTCTAATTGCACGTATTTTTTGCGATTTCTTGGAGCATGAGGTTGATTTGTAGACGTGAGTGCAGTTGGAGGGCAGGTTTCTACTAACCCTTGTGCAGTTAATCGTCAGTTCGAAAATTCCACCTCAAGGGGTAGTCGTTAAACGGCGCATTGATTGAGGTCCTCAATCTCGAACTAGGGTCTGTGCCCATAACTCGAGCGCCAGTTTCCTTTTCGGAGGTTTCATCCTGCGACTGCTTCTCTAATGGGGGTTCGCGATGTCCAGCATCACTTTTTGGGCTCTTTTTAGATTGATTTTAAGATTATTGCATCGATTATCACTATCACCAGCTGATAATTGGGCACAATTTTGTGCCGGCTGAGGCTGTTCATGCAACTTTTGATGGAGAGGGGAACTTAAATCCAACCTTTATGGTACTCTCTATAGCTCTCTTTACCCTCCACCTTTCTCCCAAGCGCACAACCTACATCATTATATTACCGAGCGTAAGCCGCCTTGTTTTGAGGTGCCTTGCACACTACGGCGGCGCTCGCTCCAGTCCTGATAGTTTGCCAGCACGTGCAAGTATGTCATGATTGTCTTAACCGCCACCGTCCCAGTCTCTGTTCCACTCTGACAAGAATTTGCTTGAAGCGTCGTCAGTGACCATTACCTACTCTATTTTCTTCCTAGCCTTCTGTAATAGTTCGAAGAACAACGAAGTAAAGCCAACAGGTTACTTGGCTGCTGAGAAGAATGGAGCCACAAACTTTGGCAGCTGTGACGCCTTGCTGGGCGCTGACAGCACCGCCGCCAGCGACAACGGCGGTGCCCTGGGTTTCGTCCTCTTCGACAGACACCGTTCTTCCACCGGCCAGCCCAAACTTCTGCCGCCAAATAGGTCCGGTTGCAACCCCCACGCGACGTCCTTCTCCCTGACCCCAGGTATGAGTTCACCCAGCGCCAGTACCCCTGGTTCGGTCGCCAGTCTGGGCAGCAACGTCGGCTGCGGTGGCGGCGGCGAGTCGGCGCCCTGCACCCCGCTGGCTCACCTCTCGCTCTCCCCGGCCAGTCTGGAGTTGTTGCCCTCGCGCGTTATTGAATGGCTAGACGTCCACCTCTCCCTGGAGGCCGGGGAACTCCTTCCCTTGGCCATTTGCGACCGCCTGAAGCACGGCAGGCACTTCACCTTCCTCAACGCACACTCACCTGAGCACGCCATCACTTTGGTCCCACCGGGTGTCACCGGTGCCATTGTTTCGAGTGAGATGCCATACGTTTCTCGTGGGCCCTGGCTGCAGGTAGGCGTGCTTTACTTTTCACTACTAACGCTTGTTCCTTATATATGATATTAGCGCCTTAAGTGGGCTGTGGTGCGTTTTCTGTTTGCCGACTGTCATCTCACAGACCTCAGCTCCTTGGGATTCTATCTGACTTACTCTTCTGCAGTCAGTCTGTTACTTTTTTCGTTTTTTTAAAAATTACGAACGAGAATTTGTGTTTTTATTGGAAGGAACCTTATGCTACTTAGCTATACTCTTATATTCATCAATCTTAGAAGAGAATCCATGCCCCATTCTCGCCCTCTTCAAGTGCTTTCGTTGCTAAAAAATCTAGGTGTACTGACTTTTCAGAGGACTGAATTAGCAGGTCATCTTGCGTGTTAGAGATTTGCTGTCATTAGCACGCAAGGAAATTTGTGAGCTACCGCGGACCTTTTATTCTCTCACTGAAGACCGCAGATTTACTAAACGGTAAGTCAACTTGAGGTGCCTGAGTGAAAATATTTTCCATGGCACGCCTGGTAGCTTGCATTGATGGCCTAAACTTGGTCTAAAACTTATCGCAGCAGTCTAACAACCCTTCATGATTTGTTATGATGTATTTTACTGAACGGCTTGCTCCCTTTATTCGTGTTGCTTAAGGAAGAGAGTCCGAATCCCCTTCCAAGCTTTGATTACGGCCTATTTCCATCTTGGCGATGGGTAAGGGATCTCATGCAGTGCGGTCTGCGTCCATGCGTTTACCTTTCCCTATGTGCGTGCTCTGCGCGTAATTCTTGCCTGCTCTGGGTTTTTTTTCCGACATTTCATCTTCTTTGCTGAGAATATTCGTGGTTGTTCAGAAGAAGATGCGAGTTTCTGCAACTGTCTTTGGTGAGGGGTTCTTGAGAGAATCCGAAACGTCTGGCCAATAAACGCCATGTCCCAGCGATAGCATCTTCTTCTGAGCTGCTTCCTTAAACTCGCCTGTTTCTTTTTATCAGCGATTCCTGTTTGTGTCCTGCCGATGCAAATCGCCATCGCAGAGTCGTCCTAGGAGACCTGAACTAGATTGCGTGTGGGGTACACTTTGAGGGCTCTCGGATTTATCAATTGTTGGTTCAGCATTTTCTGTATCAAGATATATCGTAGGACATGTTTCCCAATAGCGTCAGATTTTCATGTCCTGACATACCACGTTTCGATTGCCATATAAACAATAGCAGAGTGGATTGTATGCTTGCTGCTGGAGAGAGGTGTGTTGTTTCTGGAGATGACGTGCATGCGCATGTTATGGGGTAGGTTCATGTGTATAGCCTGGGCGTGTGTATGGGGGTAGAGTATGGCGTGGGGTTGAGACCGAACTGCGGTTCTTACCGGTTATTTTTTATAAAGGAACATACGGCCGAGTAGGCCTCTGGGATGGCTGAATGTCCTGTGACCGTTTGGACGAGTAATACGGGAGAGAAACGGTGTATGTCGGGCTCCTAGCACTGTTTCGGGGTTCTAAGCGCGCTGTCTTTCCGTAAGTGGTCGATCAGGCCGAGACGTTATTCAAATGAACGGGGACATTAATTATCTAGTATAACTCTGGCTGTTGAGTTAGTAGTGATGGTGGACGAAGAGGAGATGGAATTCTTGGAGGTAGGATGTGGATGACGCTGTGGTAAATGCTGCTGTCTTGTAATGTGAGGTGTATGATGGGTTTGCGTTAACTCTGACGTTGGGATATCCTGTGCTTTGATTTACCCGCCTTCCGTACCTTTTCTTTAAGATAACATGATAATTCTGATAGAAAAATTCCTTTTGTGGAAGGAGTTCTCCTTTCCTTAAATTGGATGAGCCCTTCAGCATACCCACTTAGTCATTCTGAGCGCGGTGAACTGCGTCGATCCCGAATGTGTCGCCTAGATTTGCTTATAAATGATACCGGGAGCTTCAGACGAAAAACTGAAAGGTATCATCTTCGGTCAATGGTGTAGTTCATACCTTGAAGTGCGCAGTTCAAGGCAGATGTCCACTATATCAAAATCGGAGCACGCCGTCAGATCGAGGGGTTTTGCCCCAAGCTCTGGGATCGAACCAAACCAGGCCTAATCGGTGCACCAAAAGTTAACATCAGATTAGCAGAGGCTTTACTTCGTGAGTTTGTGGACTCCCATGAAAAATACCAGATTTCTATCGGGGACATTATATAAAACATACACTGAACAAAGGGAGAACCGCTGTACGAATTACAGAAGGGTGTTCGCATCCCTCTACTCCAACTTTACGCCTCCTGAGCATTAAATCGCCAAACCAACCTTATTTATTTGTTGCATGCTGGCATTCGTGTGGTAGGTGCTCCGTAACCATACAGAAATCCCTTACTCAGTCCTTTCGAGCACCTTCCCAGCGTCCCCTTTGAGGGACAGTTTATATATCGGCATCCCAAGAAATTTAATTAAACTGAGTTGAAGTTCTTTGTCAACAAAATAACTTTATTGCGTAAATGTTCAAATCTGATGCCCCAGTTCTTCTTCAGACAAATGCGATTGTACACAATGCCTAACACGAGGTTCTATGGTTGGCTAAAGTTTTAACCAATAGACGTCCAGTGTTTTAATGTATCCGGTCAATAGTGGGCTGTTTTCGCTTCCACTTGACCTTGATAAATTTGTAATTAGCATATAAACCGATGTACCTCTTAATGCATGCCTCGTTTTAGTGCATTGCCTCCAGGAATTCGCGGCCCTTCCTTGTTGAGCAGGTGCCAACGATGTGGTTATCCTCCCATGCAAATAGGTGTCCTGTGTCCAGTGTGTGCATGGCTACCTGAGATAAGGGGTCTCGTCTTCTCACCGCTAACTGATGTTCATGTAAACGGGTGGATAGAGATTTCCCGCTTTGACCACATTAAACTGCATCACAACTGGTTCATGGTATTTTGTAGACGACTCTTTTCTGTTGAAATAGTAAACTCTGTCCTTAGTGTACAAGCTGGGTGCGCAAAGTTGTTGTAGGTTTGTGCGCTATTTGTATATGGTGTTTCTTGAGCTGTATTTCGACGAGCTCAGATATATTCTTTACATACGGGAGGGTTCGCCAGTTTGTTGCTTTCGACGCCTGAGAGGTCATACCTCTGGAAATACCTTTCGGGAAAAAAATTTGAAAAGGTATTTCCCAAGGCACAACGGGACGAGTGAGCCCTGTAACCGATCGGTGGGTGCCCAACTATTAGATATACATATATATATGATGAAGTGGAACCGACAAAGACAAGGGAGACCGGAATGGCCATTTCTGGCGTATTAGCCGTCATCAGCCAGTCATGTCCAATCCCAAGTGTGGACCACCTGGGATTAAAACCCGCGACCTTTGGTAATTGAGTCGAAGGCTCTACCATTGAGCCACGGGCTCGTTGCTTTGTCGGTTGCGATCGGGAATATGATGATAGTGTGCGGCTCACCGATCTGCTTAAGGAACATGTATGTTCCGTTCCGGTCTCTCTTGTCTTCGTCGGTTCCACCTTATCAACATACGTTACACATCGCTATGCGACCGCCTGTAAGGGCTCTAAATTGAGCTCCAGGGCACAACGAAACATACATGTTCCTTAAGCAGATCGGTGAGCCGCACACTATCATATATATATATATATATATATATATATAGTTTCATTGCGTTGACACTAAAAACCCATAGTGCTGGCGCCTACCGAAAAGTATTTGCTGTGTTGACCCGATCCAAGGCCACAGAGAATAATCCCTCACACTATCCTAGCAATTTGCAGTATATTTTTTTGCTGACAGCTTCAGTTAAGGCCTCCTGTCGTTTTAGGCGCTCAATACAACCGCGTTGCCGGGCCTCTGTGCCGGGATCGGGCACTCGATGGTTTTTTTCTTAAGTACTGCCGGTCAATGTAGGCGTCGGATATCCGTTACCACTATACTACAACCCCGTGAGCTTTTTCCGCGCGTTTAGCAAAAAACCTGGCGTTTGGCGTACAGGCTCTGTTTATGGCCCGGGGCCCCGTCGGTTGATAGCCTGTTTATGACTCATTGTCTACCCACACACACGCGCGCACGCAGAGTGACTCATTTGGGCATCTCGTCTCAATTATTCTTCTATAGGCTGTCCCCCCGCTCATCTGCCGTTTCCTCCTCGCATTTTTACATGGACTTCTGCAACTGGCGGGGGCAGAGAGTCTTTATCCCTGTACAAATAGCATTCGGTATGCATGACGCGGTACGCTGTAGAACCTGGGATCCCTATTAGATGCGACGGATGCTTCTATTATTTCCATACTAGATTTGGGTTTTATTCTCTATACATGCATAGTGCCCGAGGCGTCCTTGGCTTCGCATTATTTGGTGGCAGGAAATAACTGTCCAAGTAGCTGCTAGAGCGTTTCGCCATTTTGTTGGAAGTTTCATTTTACTATATATGAGTCCCACTTTTCGGATCCAGCGCCGCAAATCCCTGCAGTTTGCCGGTTTGACCGAGTTGATATTCTGCCTCGTCCCATATGAATTGCATTTTCGCCGTTTTCGACTTGTAATCAGCCATTCAGCTTGTATTTAGTTATTTCATAGTTTGTATTACTGACTAGAATTGTTTCATCCTCTCTTTCGCATGCCTGCCACAGGAAAGCCGAAACTGGTCTGTCAACCTACCGCGGGTGGACCGCTGTTGTATCAGTTACTGCCTACTTAGACGGTCTTCGGCGAAGAATAGCTATCATGTATGCCGAACAGACAGTCGCGGACCATTCAGCGGCAGCATCTTAAGAGCTCACTAGGTACTGATCTAGCAGATCAGTTGCCTGTAGAAAGACCACAGGCCACTGCGATATTACGATATGTTTAATGCTGCACTTCATCCAATGGAGATTCACCCACCGTCCGGCACAATCCGGTAACCTTATACTAGGAGTCTGGGGGGAGGGGTAGATGAAATCGTCCACCCTTGAACCCAGTAACATTACGAAATCATAATTTCATCAAGCCGTTCCATGTGTTTCGACGTCGTGCCTTAGCCACATATTTAAATTAACGGGGTGATATGATGAGCATGCTCCGGTAGCCTTGTTGCGGCTCAGTGCTGAGGAAGAAAACAACTTGCTGCAAAACAGAAAAACAGCTAATATTCCCAACCGCGAACGACAGGAACATGAGCCACGGGCCCACTTGATTGATAGTTTGATTTAATGACTGAATGACCAAAGAACGCCGGATCAAGGCTCAGGTGTTGAAAGCCTGGATTTCTGTAAGGTTTATTGTCAACGGTTTATAAGCCGGAATGCGCCATCGCATTCTCCCTTGCCTTCGTAATCCATTCTATCCCATTTTAAACAATCACTGGCTTCTGTGATATTCAAATTCACGACAGCAAGAGTAAGGCTTGAGTACAGCCAGCGCTCCAACCACATTGGGCGGTCAGCTTACCGTATCAGCTTTTATGGATTCCATGTTACAGCAGACTGGGGGAACAACTTGACCCAAGTGTGATTAAACTCTCGTTAGGGCCTCGTAACTCATGTGGTTAGAGCGTTGTCTGTACTCAAGCCTTGCCCTTGCTGTCGGGGATTCGAATTCCACCGAGGCCGCTGATATTTTCACAATTGGGTCAAAGGAATTATTAAAAGCCGTCAAAACGCCTATTATTTTGTCAATAATCTCCTGCCCAACAGTAAACGGTTTTCCAACGCACCTATACGTTTACTTTCTGTGACCCCTCACCATTATTATCACAGTTCCCTGTACGAACATAAATCGACATCGACAAGTTGTTCTGCTAGTTCTTCTTCTTCAAAATGACTAAATTTACTTCTTTTTTGTATTTTCCAACTCCCTTATTCACTATGACTAGTAAGCAGCATATGTGTGTTAATATCATCGTTTAACTCCACTCTGTTATTGCGGCTTCATCTTGTTCCGCCCAGGTCTTCCTTCCGACGGATTTTCTCGAGCAGCTCGAAAGTCAGTTCTCTATTTTGCAGTATCCCTGAAGACATCGTACTGCCACTGGTTTTTCGCTGGCCTGAAAGACGTCTCCGAATATGTCTGCTGGAATCTGCTCCTCCGGGTGTCTCCACTCCGTCTTCCGCGCCGCAGATTTTAGGTTTTCATGCGAAGTCCCCGGCCAGCAGTGGGGGCGGCATAGCTGGGGGTGCAAGCCCATCCTCGCTGCTTCTGGATGGCTGTCCTCCGACCAAGTCCTCCTTATCTCCTTATGCCTCTCCGCCTGTACATTGCTTCCCACACTTCCCCCCTGGCTGTGTTCCGCCTCCCTCTGTGGTGGCTGCCTTCATTAACTCGGCATCCAGCTGGCAACAACAACAACAGCAATCACAACCACAAGAGGGATCTCGGCGATCGAGCCACGGATTGCCCGCTTCAACGGGAGCAAATTTATCCACTCGCAGTTCAGACTCTGTTCCGTTCGCCCTGCAGCAACCAGTCGCACCTCCACACTTTCCATTCACAAGTAAACCCTCGCCTGTCTCTCCTGCACCTCTTATGCAACCGAACGGGGATGGCGGCGTCCCTGTCTTGTCCAACTTCCCGTCGATGTCAGCGGACACGCTGGGCAAGATGCCACCTGAATTTGTCACCGCTGTGCGCGCTATGCAACAGATTCAGGCACCCAGTAGCAACCCTCAGGGTTTCATGGAAGCAATGCAGGCCATGTTATCTTCTTTCGGCTCCCTCTACCGTCCGCCAGTGTCTGCCGCTGGTGATCCAAAGTCAGCAGGATCTAGTAGTCTCTTCGGATTTCCCGCCGTCCAGCCGTTTTCGCCGTCCTTTGGCTCGGACACAAGCTGTTCACAACCTACTTCACGTCCACCCTGGTGATGTCCATTCTCTAGTCACCTCTTTGCCTTCTCTGCCCCGAGGAGTTGTACAGTTTCACCCAAAGCCGTCATCGTCACCTCATTCACTACTGGGTATCTATAAGCCCGGGAAAGTATCTGTTCGCCGCACTTCTGGTGATCATCTGCTTCAGGTTCCGTTGATGCGCTTGAATTTTCCCAATCACGTCACTCCAGCTCTGTATTTGACGCCCTCTCGAGGAAAGCATCCCGTGCATACAAGCCAAATTCTTTTTTTCTGACCTGCAAATTTGACTCAGTTTATTAACTTGTATTGCACACACTGCGCGTACCTGGAAATGGAAACCCCATAAAAATCGGGATCCAAAGTACTCTGTCCTTTTTGACGGAGTAAACAGCTGCATCTGTATTTAGTATCTCTCAACTTGGTCGATTTGGCCTTTGCCATCTTAATTAACCTGCCTTTGAGGAAGAATAAGCACGTATGTCTGTTAGAAAACTTGAACTTGAAAAAAATGGTTGTCATCTGAAATATCTTAATCTGGGTACACTTCTTGTCCATGTAGAAATTGGTCGTATAACACCTTCTATAGTGTACAATAAAGTGATTTTGTTTGTAGCACTAGAGAATGTATTTTTATGATTTGTTTTTTCCGTCCCCGTCTTGGACTAATGTCCGATAAATTATGGACCTAACCCACTTCATTCCGGGCTTCCGCGCCTCGGTAGTGGCGAGCACCGATTTATGGTGGTGCGCCATCTTTCAGCATGGAGTAGGTAATGCAGGCCTTTCGAGGTCCCTCTGTCTTTACATTGTTGGTAGTTCAGTCTGGTAGCGGTGAATGGAAGTAAAATGCTGGTCTGGTGTCATGAACACTTGAAAGCGAAGCTAGATAAAGTTGATTAGGACCCTGTTGGAGATGATGAACAGCCGAAAGGGCTGCGCCTGTGGAAAGGATGTCCTTTTGCCCGTATTCTCACTACGCTTTCGGTTTTTGCAGGTCATTCGTGTGGCGGATTGAGTACGATGAGACTTGGCTAGGTGCCGGGGTTAAGTTTGTACAATCGGAGAATTGCGGTCGCTTACATCCCCCACTTCCCAGCTTAGTTGCGACTTTCGGACAGCGAGATCCTTTGTCATGTTCTATTGGTGGCTGACGTCGCTCGAGCACTAAGACCCAGTTGCCAGACGTATTAACGATTTTCTCTTCTGTACGGTATTCTAATTAGTGCACGCTCGAAGACAAATCTGATTTATTTATCTGGAAGTCTCACATTCAGCATCCAACTGCAAATTCTTTTGGGGTGTTTCAGCTAGTTTTCAAGACTATCATATTAAGCGACAGGCCTTAGAAATCACGTTCCATCAGTGGCAAAATAGTATCGAGATAGTGGTTCCTACTAATTAAACAGGTATTCCGCCTTAGATCACCGTTTCCGTCAAAACTTTGCATGCTCTTTTAATTTATCTTCGCGGTATCTCAATCGGATATTCTCATGGAAAAAAAATTCTGAAATCTAGCTGTTTCTTTGGGTAATGTCGTCGCCCAAGTTCAGTTTGGATTACTTTATTCGTATTTTTGTTTCCTTGGATGTCTGATTTGAACTCATTTCCAATCTATCACAGATATCTTTGCACTCGTAACACCAACATTCCCTCATCATCTATTCAGTTGGCAAGCCATTGCCAATCTTCGTCTTCTAACAGGCCCCACTCCAATAGGAACATGTGGGGATCATGGTTACGACGAAGCCCGATAAGCGAAACGCGTCGACATCACTCGTGTCTTTCGAAAAAAAACAGAAGTCGTATAAGTGGTGTATTGCTCTCCCCTCATCTGTGTTGGTGGTGCAACTTTCTATTTAAGGGATAGGGCCAATGCATGGTTGGGTTTCTTTAGATCAAGCTTAACGACAACTGCTGATAGACGGTCTATATCTATCGGCCCCATGTACATTTAGTTTCGCGACACAGAGCACTTCTTGGTGTTGGGCAATCGCCTCCAGTAAGCTGTCAGAAAATCGTCAAAGCCTTAGGACTTCATTCGCAAACTGCAACCAGTTTTAACCAAATCAATTCAAATTTATTTTGTGGAACAAGTTGTTTTAGCGTTATGATTTCTTCCTTGCTATGCATGCTTGGACCTCGCCTCTGCAGATTTGGTCCCGGTTAAAAAATTGCAATCCGCCGATGCTCATCTTGTCTTCTTTTATTTCAGATTCGTTGCATGTTTGCCTTTTAGGGGTGATATGTGGCCGTGCCTTTGAGCAGCATGCCTTAAGCCAGTTCTGTTTTAAGCAACAGATTCTACTCGTTTTGATTCGGGAAAATAAGTTCGGCAGATGTAGTAATAGTCATCCTTTTCGTACAATCTACTGGATTTGGGCTACTTATTTGTTTTAGGTAGTTAGTTATATCTGTATGTACGTTACGCGTAGGTTGTGCAGCAGGTTATGAGGTTCGCTCTCACTGTACAACAAATGACCTGAATCTTGCAAAATACGGACCTTTACAAATGATTCATAGTCACTTGCAAACTGACACCAGTACATGTACCAAAGCTTTCAAATAATCAGGAACAACCTTAGACGAATTTAAAACTTAAAGCAAGTGTGAAAAATAATATTACTTTGCTTAGAACCACCAACTTTTCTAGAAAAGCGGCAAATTTTAAAAACGTAATTGGGAAAAAAAGTAAAAAGAATCGTCAGGTGAAATGGTAAACCTACAATGTTGTCTATGTTAAGAGATCGTTCCTTTCGTCAAATTTCTTTATAGGTGTATCTGGTATTGAATTACAGTTTGTTTCATTTAGGGGAATCCTCCGCGATTTTGGTGTTTTCAACCGATTGGCCATAAATTTGGATTCTGTTCTAGGTGTTGATAAAAAATAAGATATTCCTTAAAAGCCTTTAATGGAAGTCCTGAGTCTATGAAGATTCTTTCTAATGCAGATTGGCCGTCTGTTTCCTATTTGTAGACTCACAAAAACACGACAACTCTTTGCCCTGTAACCTAAATGTCCAAAGCAAATAGTATGTCTAAAATAGATTTAAATTTTTTTATAGTTACCTCTTCTAAAAGCTCTTTAATGAGATATTTGGCGTTAGTGTTAATGTTTGGGCCAGATCACCCCAAACGTTACCAGTACTTAATGACGTTGAACTGGATGATGCTGTGAGCGTCCTTCGTTCCTCCCTGCACTGTGTTCCATGAGATCATTACTATTTAACTACTCATAGCTATATTTTCAACACGTTATCGCTGTTTTAAGAGGGATGCCTATTATTAGTTCCTTCCACAGAGAGTGGGATCATTTACTCGTCTACACGGTTAGGCTTCGGCGCCAAGAATTTCAGCCGGTTACGGTTTACTATGCCGAATATTCAGCGTGCTCATTGCTTCCTTTCGTACAATGTGGTACCAGTCTTCAGAGGGATTGTCATTGTTCAATAAACGGCGTTTACCTTAAATAAGGATTATCGTGCGTTTTAAATTCGTATTTTTGCAATTATTTATGGTCCCATACGTGCAACCCCGACTCCCACAAATCCCCGCTATTGGCGACCAGTAAATTAATTTTTGGGGTTGTGAACCTTTGCACTAATGGTATCTGATCGTCTTTTTTTTCCAAATTGGCCTTAAATCAGCGTGATGGATTTGCCCCTTTGCCCACTTATTTTATAATGTCGGATGAGTTCTCGAAACTATAGAATTTGTCATGGTTTGGACGCGACTAAATGGCTGGGATTTCGACAGGTGGCCCTCTTGCAGATAGTTGAAAACCGAAGTTTTGCTTTGCTGGACCTAGTTGCTTGAGAGTGAAAATTTGAAAATTTCTTATGCGTTTCAGTTTCTAATTTTACTTGACTACTCTTTTTTCCTTAAGGGAGGTATCGTTAGGGATCGATTAAAGCCCACCAACACCTAGTCCCGCCTATAGGGTATGATCAAACAAGCCAAGACGCGGTCATGTGCATGCCTATTTTTAACAAATTTTTGGGAAACATTTGAAGTGTTAAAGTGACCGCTTTTAAGTACAAACGTATTTAAGTATATGATCATTCGCGTAGAAAGTACCAGGAAGCCCACTTTGCGTGTGATGGCTTATTTAAATGGGTACTTAGACGCCATTTTTCTACGTTTTGTCGATGATAATTGCTACAGTTTTCTAATCCAGAGAACGCTTGTGACAATCGGTACATCATCTTGCGTCCAGTTCAAGTGTATTATGTCTTTATGCTCCAAGTTATGCCATTAAGAATAAACTTTGTGTTAATTATCGTACAAAGAGATCCATTAACTGCTTCTCGCTTCTAAATTCGCAAACAGCGTTGAAAGTTCAATTAAACCGTTCATATCGTTTTTTTAACTGTCGGTTGGTAGCAATTATGGAGCATAAGTAGTACGGCTTTCATTGGAGCACTATATATAAGCGGATGTTGCATGGGAGGAAGGTATATTATTCTTCGATGGAAGAACCGTTCGTTGCTTCAGCATCGTCAATTGCAATCAACCACCGAAGTTGGAAATGACTGAAATAAGCCCAGAAGTTTCTATTGGTTAAAATTTCAAATTTTTTATTTACTAGAAGACATAGAACCCCAAGAAATTGGTCAGAGAGCGGGCACGGTGGAACGCAGTAGCTTGCATACGGAATTGCGGCGATTGTAATTGAAGTCAAAATTGCCGCTGTCCATCATGAAAAAGTGGTTTCAGCTGCTGTGGTCCTACCATCCAGGGCTATCCATACACATTATTACAAGCACATAAAACTTGCACAAACCTGTCCAAGACGAGAGGAAGCTATGTTTATTTGGGCTTTAAACGCTGTCTGTTAGATGAACTGTTCAGTTGCCGCAATGCGCGTTCGAAGGCATATCGACGGGAGAAAATTTTTTAAAGGGTCTTTTGAGTGACTGTGGTCCAACCTTGCTCATGTTATCCATCGGGTTTGTGGAGCAGCCCTTCGTTTTTGAAGTGTATTTCGATTTTGGAATGTCAGGTCCGTTGGACGACTTCTCGGGCGATAGTGTTTCTGATTTAAAAAAGTTCTTGCTCATGATCAGTGCGATCCACATATGGATAACATCGTAAAGATAGGCTAAACCAATGTTATCTGACACCTTCCTTGCCCGCTGTTATGTGCGACAAGCTAACGCTCACAACAACTTCTAGGCTCTAACAAGCACCCTGTTTTGTATATGGAATTGCAACAAGTACAGGTATTTTTACAGGGGTAAGTTTATTGCGAACAGCATGAAATTCCCACTGTACGGTATGCGTCTGCGCAATGGTAGCTCATCCAGGTTGTGGAATCAGAGGTTGCATAAAAAGGGCAGATCTCCGTTCGCGGATTTGCCCATTGATAGGGCGCCGATTTACCAATCAACTAAATGCACCTTTTTTACCTGGGTATCATGGGAAAACTGTTGCATACTTGGTCACTGGGATCCAGCAAGTTTTCAAAGTTATTGAATGCATCTATTAAAATGTGTGACAAATGCTTGCGGGCCGGGATTTCACGCAAGTGTAGAAAACTTGAATTCTGCAGTTCTGGAAGGCAGCCGATTGCGGACAATTTGTACTTATATAGGCCAAGCAATTTCATCTTCATGTCTTTATCACTTCTTCAATAAGCATTTTTCACAAAGTTCAATGGCAGTATAAATATTTTGTCATCCAACCATGCATATATCTTGCGTTGAATATGCCCGTCTCCATTTTAATAATCTTCGTTCCGATGTTCCTTCATTTTATAACTCTTCGAGGTTGCTTATAGTGCCTATTGTCTCCTCCACTTGCGCGATGATGTCAATCACTTTGGAATGCTGGATGATTTTTTTCAGAATTTTCATTCAATTTTTTTATTTGTTCGTATTAGCATCAATATGCTACTTAACGTAGCCGCGTTGGTCTATACGAATTTTCCTGAGAGATGGCTGCCTGAGTTGCAAACATGCCCAGTGCTGTTGGAAGCCGATGAGTGAGTCAGATGGCCCTTTAAACTGCCCCGGCAATCAACAGCCATTTCTAACAAGGGTATGGTCTGTCCGGGGTGTAGCGGTACTAGTTAGGGGTAGCACCACGCCGACAGCATTTGGTCGCTCCATTTGTTTCGTACAGGTGGTGAATGCTCCTGTGGCCGCCTCTGACTGGTACACAACTCTCACCTGTGGCTCCTCGAAGTTGGGTTATTCCCAGCAGCCACACCTCGGGCAACCGTCACGACCGACGGGCTACACCAGGTGAGGTCTCCGGGGATGTGTGTGCCTCCACACCCGGTATGTCTGACTCCAGAACTTCCCACCTCCCCCCTCTCAAAAAGTCCTACGGTGGGGGCGACAGCAACCCGTAGGCGGCCCATGCTAACTCGGATCGCTCTCCCACTAAAACAAAACCGTGACCCATATTGGAGTTCGGCAGCCATCTGGGATGTCCGGGCAGCCCTATTTAGGGACAGCACTGCTTGCCTCCTCGCTGAGGAAGGGGCTAGAAAAGGTGCCCTAAACAAATGCTGGGTCTCAAGTCGTCTGCAGCCGGCCGTGGCTCACAGATCACAAAATACGCGGTCGTAAAACTCAAACAAACAACAATACCCCCCGTTCCCATCCCCCTCGCCATACCCTCCAGGCTGCTTGGGTGAGTCCACTCACACTAGCAACCTGGAATGTTCGTTCTCTTTTATACAATCCTAGGAGCAACCGGCCGCAACGGAGGACGGCGCTAGTTGCTCGGGAACTGGTGCACTACAAAGTGGACATTGCTGCTCTCAGCGAGACGCGATTCTCTGAACAGGGTCAGCTGGAGGAGGTGGGTGCCTGCTACACCTTCTTCTGGAGCAGCCGGCCAAAGGCAGATCGACGAGACGCTGGTGTTGTCTTTGCCATCCGGAACGACATCGTGGGACGTCTGCCCTGTCTGCTGCAGGGTATCAATGATCACCTGATGAGTCTCCGTCTGCCTCTTCAGGGAGACCAGTTCGCCACCATCATCAGCGCCTACGCTCCCCCAATGACGAGCTGTGATGTGGTGAAGGACAAAGTCTACGAGGATATGCACGCCCTGTTTGCGACTGTGTCAAAGGTGGACAAGTTAATTGTCCTTGGTGACTTCAAAAGCCCGCGTCGGGACAGATCACGCTGCCTGGCAGGGAGTACTGGGTCCCCACGGTCTCGTTAGCTGTAACGATAATGGCCTTCTTCTTCTGCGAACGTGTGCGGAACACCATCTTCTGCTGACCAACAATTTCTTCCGCCTTCTGACGCGGGAGAAGGCTACGTGGATGCACCCTCGGTCGCGGCGCTGGCAGCTGCTGGACTTTGTTCTCGTCCGGAGGCAAGATCGACAGGATGTGCTGGTAACCAAGGCGATCAGCGATGTCGTTGTTTGGACGGATCACCGCCTCGTCATCTCCCAGATGAGGCTCCGACTTCAACCCCAAGGTAAGCGAACGTCAGGTAAATTAAATACTCTTTTGTTAAATTTGACTGCTCACTGTTTTGACTTCAGCAACCAAATAACCCAAAAAATGTAGAACCTGCATGCTCCAGATAATAACGCCACCGCGGAGACATTATGGTCTCAACGGCGA
This sequence comes from Schistocephalus solidus, assembly GCA_017591395.1. Lineage (NCBI taxonomy): Eukaryota > Metazoa > Platyhelminthes > Cestoda > Diphyllobothriidea > Diphyllobothriidae > Schistocephalus > Schistocephalus solidus. The sequence continues at coordinate 17,710 of WEDG01003767.1, read as the reverse complement.
AATGTCATCCAGTCCACCACCTTTGAAGTCCTCGGACGCGCACGCCGTCAACACCAGGACTGGTTTGATGACAATGACGCCGACATCAGCAACTTACTCGCGGAGAATCATGGACTACACAAAGCTCACATGGACTTTCGGACTAACGCCACCAAAACTGCCTTCTTCAGATGCCACCGCCTTCTACAGCAACGTTTGCGGGAGACACAGGAGGCCCGGATGATCCCAAAAGGCCGAGGAAATCCAGGGGTATGTGGAACGCAATCAAATGAAAACTTTTTCAAAGCCATTAAGGCCATCTACGGCCCGTGTATCAAGGGGACCGCACCGCTGCTCAGCTCTGACGGTACAACACTGCTGACAGAGAAATCGAAAATTCTGAATTGCTGCTCACCAGCCATCTCCGATGCTGCCATTGACTGACTCCCTCAAGTGGACACAAACAATAATCTGGGTCTGCCACTTTCCCTAAAGAAACCATTAGGGCCGTGTAGCAAATTTCTAGCGGTAAAGCCCCGGGATCTGATGCAATCCCACCGGAAGTCTTCAAGCACGGCGGGCCTCGGCTGATGGCAGAACTCACAACATTCTTCATGATTTCAAAGACGTGACCATCGTCCATCTCTATAAGTGGAAGGGGAACCGGCAACTCTGTGATACTTACAGAGGCATCCTGTTGCTCAACATCGCCGGAAATATCTTTGCCCGTATCCTTCGTAATAGTCTGAACGGTCACCTAGAGCAGGGTCTGCTCCAGGAAAGCCAATGTGGCTTCCGCCGACACCGCGGAATAACCGACCTGATCTTTTCCACCCGCCAGCTACAAGAGAAGTGCCAGGAGATGAGAACTCACCTATACACTACCTTCGGGGATCTGACGAAGGCCTTTTGAATGGTAAATCTCAATGGACTGTGGAAATTAATGCAGAAGTTCGGTTGTCCTGAGCGGTTTACGCACATGGTGCGTCAGCTTCATGACGGGATGATGGCACGCGTCACTGACAACGGGACGGTATCCAAAGCATTCGCAGTGACCAACGGAGTGAAGCAGGGCTGCGTATTGGCTCCCAACCTATTCAGTCTCATGTTCTCAGCTATGCTTATGGACGCCTACCGTGATGAGCAGCCTGGGATCCGCATCGCCTATAGAACTCACAGGCACCCTATCAACAGTCGGCGTATGCAGGCCACAACGCGCGTGTCTACTGGTAGAGTCCATGACTTGCTCTTCACGGACGACTGCACCCTTTATACGGTGCCTGAGGAGGACATGGAAAGAAGTATGGACCTCTTCGCCGCAGGCTGCGCCAATTTTGGATTAACAATCAGTACAGCTACAATGGTTGCCATGCACTGGCCACCGTCCTGCGCGGAATACAATGCACCCCGAACCAATGTCGACGGTGCTCAACTCAAAACGTGGAAACCATCGCTTATCTAGGAAGCATGCTGTCACGCAACACGAGAATCAATAACGAGGTTGCCCAACGGATCTCCAAAACTACTCAGGACTTCGGTCGGCTGCAGGCCTCCATGTGGGATCGCCACGGTATTCACCTGAACACCAAACTGAAGATATACAAGGTCGTCGTCTTTATGACACTCCCGTGTGGAGCGGAGACCTGGACAGTCTACTCGGACCAAGCCAAAAAGCTGAATCACTTCCATCTCAGCTGCCTCCGCAGAATACTGAAGCTGAGATAGCAAGACAGGATCCCGGACACGGAAGTGCTGGAGCGGACCGGAATCCTCAGTATCCATGCCATGCTTAGGCAAGTGCAACTGCAATGAAGCGGCCACCTGGTTAGAATGGAATATGAGCAACTATCCCAACGCTTTTTCTACGGAGATGTCACTGCGGGTGCTCGCACACAGGGTGGTCAAATACGACGCTGCAAGGACACTTTGAAGAAATTGCTGAAGCAACTTCAAATCAACCCGGTGAGCTGGGGGAACCCACCCAAGAATAGACTGGCATGGAGAAGATCCGTGAAAACATGTTCAGCAATATATGAGGCAAACTGGTTCGCCGCCGCCAAGGCCAAAAGAGCGGCACGAACGTCACCAACGCCCCGGACCAACATCGTCGATGCCCAAACCCTGACAACATGCGCGCGCTGTCAACGCACCTTCTGCGCGTGAATTGGCCTGGTCAGACATTTTCAGACGCAATGCATTAACAATCCGACAATTCCAACTTCTACCTCTTATTCTGCCAACCTTCCTTCGGACACCCCTACCCTCACTCTTGGCATCAATTCCATTACTCCCACCATCATAGAGACCACATCCCAATACTCATAGCCTGTTGCCCCCATCACCGCCGCTTTCGCCGCCGACACCGCTGTCACCACCATCCGCGATGGGGACTCTCTCCTAATCTGTCCTCAATGTGACCGCGCATTCAGCTCACGCATCGGCCTGGTCGTTCACTTGCGAATCGTTCGTACAGAGACTTGTGAATCAGTGCCTTGAGCACCAACACGCAGCAGAGATCGCCATCTCCACTGCCCTCACTGTCCTCGCGCATTTACTCATCGCACGTACCTATTCGGTCACATGCACATATATAAGAGTGCAATTCACCACAATGCCCACAACACCGAGATCCCATGCACAACCTCTGCTCCAGCCATTCTTACCACCACTGCCACCCCTACTAACATTAATGACATTTCCCAGCCTCTCCCGAATTCTCCTGCGCACACTGCGCCCGCAACTTCAACTAACGCATCGGCCTGGTCAGTCACCTGCAAATTCATCGCACGGAGGCTTGTGAACCAGTGCCTGGGGCTCCGACATACAGTCGCCGTTCCCGCCTTCACTACTCTCACTTCTCCCGCACATTTACACACCTAATGGGTCTATTGGGACACAGGCGCCTCCACGAAAACCTGCGGTAAACCACCGGAGGCTAAACCACATCAGTGCACACTAGCTACACAAATACATAGACAACTGCCTCACCATCATCACGTACCTGAGAATATCACGGTTTCCTAGAAAACGTTGCTTGGAAGGCTGCCAATCTAATGCTTACACGAGACCACGCCGTTGGCCCCGTGAATGTGCTGTGTGTATCGAGTGGCTGACCAGTGGACTGAGAGTCAGACGGCTATGGCTCCTCCATATCGCCTGATTTAGTGGATCCTGGTATGTGTGTTATGGGGGCCAGGTCATGCTGTAGCGCGCGAATACGGGTACGCCGACCCATCAGCCAATGCGCCCACTTCCATGTCAGGCAACTCACTGGCTCGGATGATGGTCTTATTGTGGAGGTGGGGGAAAGAGTGAGGTCAAAAGCTTAGCGCATTTTCCTCACTATAAACAATTTGACGCGCTTGAAACTATCACGGTGCGTTAAAAGCCGTGGCTTGGAAGGTTGCCAACAGACAGGATAATTCGGACCGCGTGGTCAGCCAAATATGTGTTTTGTGTGTATTGGCTGACTGGTGGACTGAGAGTTAGGCTGCAATGCCTCCTTCTTAATGGGGCCTTTGTGGCACTCCCACTCCGTGGGATTCGAGCCAGGTGTGGTGGTATGCCCAAGGGTGGTTCCGGCCACGCCAGCCACCTGCGCCCTCTCCCATCTCCGGTCTTCTTGACTCTGTCACGACACCGGGCTCAGGTGGGGGAGGAAGAGAGCGTGCGGTAGATGCATCGCAAGTCTACAACCACTTTGAACTAAATGCACGCGCAAGTCACCGTCCCTGCACCACCCTTCCGTGGAGCATACAGTGGACCTCGTCGTAATCGTCGGTCGAACTGTCGTATATTCTGTCCACTTAGGCTCTCAGTAATTTCGAACTTATCACACAGAGACTGTGCGTACTGACATCATTGTCGGCTATCAACATATTATATCGTCCTTTTCATTGCTGCAATGACTATATACAACCCCTCTTCACTCTTCTTCCCCATACATTTATAAAGCCTCTGTTTTAGCAGACATATCATTGAATGGAATACTCTGGGGCACCATTTGTAAATAATTTCTCTTTAACACTGACAGCCGCTATTTTATTATTCCTCTAATGCATACTGCCAATTCATAATAACATCTTTTTGCAATTTCAAGTTCTTCATAACCTAACTCGTGGAATGAAAGTCTTAGAAAGTGAACTTTGCCACGCATCTACTCCGTCATGTAATTTTCTAACGACAAAATGTTGAGGGTGGTGGATGCCGTCTGGTTTGATAACATAGGCAGTGTACTGTAGTCCAAGCAAAAGATACAGCGGGCTTGGCTGTAGGAGAAAAATCAGCGGCCATACAGGTGCACCAAGCTGTACGCAGTAAGGGTACTGACACTGCAAAAGCTCTGGAGCCGGCACAAAAAGTGGATGTAACTGACAACCTTTCCAGCTCCGAGCCGCGCGAATTGGACAGGGGTACGAGGACCAAATATGTACCATATATGATCTATACCATTAAATTTCTTTTGCAGGCATGTTTGTAGGCTGATAACAGACCCGGTCGATGATGGTGAACTGCCGAATAGGCCAAGAAAGCCAGCTGGCTTGTCAATGTCATCCCAAATACTACAGTAAGCTTAATGAAGACGGGCGGTTTAAGGCCTAAAACTGGCGATACTATGCCGCACCTACTTTTCTCCTCGTGGAGTAGGCCGAGGTTACCTACACCACAGGCCTCGGTTCAGTACCACATGTTATTATTTATTACCTAAGATTGTCTTTGGAAATTCCGGCGCCTGCTTCCATATCAGCTGTGCAAAGCCTGTTAGCAGCTGGTGCACTAAGACGTGACCGACGTAAAATGCCAGTTACCAGACATGAATGTTCGGTTAGCATCCCTCGAGAAGGCCCGTTAACGATCACCTTGACAATCTTTTAGGAAAAGAGGCAACTTCCAGGCCGAGCGTTCGCTTATTATCAACAAAAATACACAACAGTTACAAGTAACACTGGCGGATGATGTAAGTACATTGGAGAGGAACATCAACGTTGCCAAAGGCAGCATTTATCCCCCTGCAATTGCCATTGCTGACATTCAAAGCCTATGAAGACTTCATTTGCTGTGATGTACCGAGAAGAGTTTTTTGGATGAAGTGATAGGTGTATATGTATTTGACCGTATAATAATGCAAGCAACTGACCATTGTATGCGGGCGAATTGAGGCCGAATTCATCTGAAATCTTCTGACCATTGTATTAGGACCACCACTTTGGCATGAATTTTTCTGGATTGTGGATCCAATGAAAAGTGACCTTTAATTGTTTGCTCATTATTTATCATCCTCAAAGATATGTCTTCTTCCTTTTTATCAACCTGCATGGATTCCATTGGGCAAATTAGCCGTTTTAAGTACTAAATTATTGATGCAGTACGACGGACGGCCATTATTTGGTTCCATGGATCAAAGTACCGGTATGGAGGGCAATTTAAGTGCTGGTGAAACATCCATCACGGACATAATTTATCATTGAATTTTCATTCACATGCATGCAGGTTCACACAGTCCTCACCGATGACTCCGCACCCAAGGAAACTGCAAGTGAACTTCTAACGTTACTGAAGACTGCATGTAAGTACATTTTTTTCTGAAAGTTTGTTACTTGAAAGAAGTCAATAAATAGTACTTTCTTGGACTGCTGTCCACTTCCATTTCTCATGCAATACAGTACGTGCTTCTTTGGATATTCGCTTACACACCTACATGGGCTGCTTATGGCTGTACCGTTATAGCAGTCGATATTGCCTGGATATGCTTAAATCCTGAAATGTAGAGATACTACAGTGTGCATGCTCATTGGTCGATCGATTTTTAACTTCTGAGCTCTGATTGGTCGGCGGGCTGATAATGCGTCTTGAGCAGGCGTGGGAAGCGCACCATGGCACTTTTCTTTGCCTTTGCGTGCGCGCGCGTGACCGTACTTGTGACTGCTCTTGTAACCCACCCATATGTGCACTTACGTTCCTTTTCAGTTTACTATGTCAACTGATTTGATTTTTCAGAAAGGCCTGTAAAAGGACAATAAGAAGACATATTGCCTCCTATGTGACGGAAATATGCCGCGAATTTAATGAGAAAATAAACAGGTACTGTTGAAAGCGTGTAAAAGCTGATGAGGAATGTACATATGTACCGTCAAAGGATCGAACTTAGATGGACGAGTCCCTGGACGCACATGATTCACCCGAGTGGTCACTGATGGCAAAGGATGTATCAATTTATCGTCGGAGGATGAGGGAAAGCAGCCCAGGGAGCTCATTGCCCTCACAGACCTCGATTCGGGATAGGATTATGGAATGGGGTATTCAATCAAATGGAGCCCATACCCACCTACGTAGCATTCTAGAAATTTTCAAATTGCAGGTACCTGACATGTCTACGAACCCCCGTAAACTGTTAAGGGCGGCATACGGCTTCAGAGTTAAAAAATGAGTAGTGGGGAGTACGTTCAAGTAAGATTTGAGAGTCAAATTAAGCGACTCATTGAGAAGAGACGGATTCTTGTAGGTGAGAATAACATTGTAGTTAATATATCCATCGATAGTATGTGCTAAAAATGTTTTCTTTTAACTGAGGACAAACGTATTTGCATAATAAACATAGAGCTCACATATCATTTGGATAACTTAGAATACCCGATTAGTTCATCCGAGATGCATGTGTATAAGGTTATCATGGACACAAGTATCCTTTGTACGGATTTCCCGGATTCCATTCGAAAGCACGCTTGCTCCCCTTTAGGTGGTTTTCATGTGTTCGTAGAATTAATTGATCCGTTACGTAAAGTAACCTTAGACATTTAAAACATCAAACACCTGCACAGCCTTCTCCTTGTGGGAAAATTGTATGTGAACCCTACAGCCGCACAGCCCACCTAGGTAGAGTTTCACGGGCACTGATGGTTTGAAGTAGCAATAGATTAAGGATAAAGACCCCATAACTTCTACCTAGCAGTGTGGTTGTAGATTTCATCATGAACTCCCAAAGGCACTTAAAGAGGCCTCGTCGGTGCAGGGAGGAGGACCCACAGTACCTGTGGGACGAAACACCGGCCCTTTCACTGGTAGGTTGCCTATTCTGCATCTAATTAGGAAAAGGAAGGCGAAAACAAATGCTCTAGCTGAGGATTCTATTGAAAATTTATCAACAAGCAGAAGTCCCGAACGCCTAGGTAGGACCATTATTTTATATTAAATTTCATTGGCATAGGCTCCTCACAGTCCTCAGTATAAACCGAGGCAAACGCCTCCCAGCCAGACATCCATCACAAACTAATCATTCTGGGAAGAAGGCAGCTGTGGAGAATGGGCATGCAACACAGCGTTATGTCCCGGCTACGAAACCTTGAGTTGGCCCAAGCCGGTGCCAGTAGTGCTCCGATGGAACAGGCCTTTGAACTGCCTGCTAATCCTATCGCGCAGCCCATTACTTGCCACGCTGGGTTCCGCCAGCTAAATACCCGGTTATTTGAACCATCATTCCGCAAGGAGCTGGTTAGTAACCGTAATCTACTTGCACACGGACTTTGGAGTCTTCCTTAGTATGCCTCGGTGGCCGAAAGAATGATAATTTCGTGAAGCGCATCTTTTATGCGATCTTCGATGATTGCATCGCATTTGAACTTAATTTCCATGGATGAAAAGGGGTGGACAGGTTACGTGGGTCTAACGTCTAAGAACTTATCATTGGTGCGTTATTATATCCCTTTGAACTATGCAGAAATCTTCGTAAAGTTGAATAGAGGCGGCCACCTGAATTTATATGACTTGGAGGCTGCCTTCATACGGCGCCTAAAAAGGTCCTAAAGACGCCACCGGCAAAAGGGTGCAAAGACACCTAACAGAATTTGAAATCAATAGTTGGTTGATTTATTTTCACCTTACCACGCTATATATTTTTATAAGGCAACCCTGTACCCTCCAACTCCTTTCCTATCCCACATTATGTGAATAACCAAAACCCTTGATTTAACGCATCCCCTCACCCCACTTCGTACATATTTCGAGGTCTATTTACTATTTTTTGTACATTTTACAACTTTGCACGATTTATAATAAACATTTTTATAAGTTTTTATCAACATGTGTTTACATTTTCGTTTTAACTACACGGGAATGGTAAAATGTGACAATGCGAGCTACACGTGGACGGGAAACGATCGGTACGTAGTGAAGAGACACGGTAAACTAATTAGATTGGGCCGCACCGTATATATTCGTTTTGCGTGGGGGTTGCGCAACCAGTACCAGAACATTTTTCGCCTATGTCCCCATATCCTGACATTTCGATATTTGGCATATAATGACACAGAGAACCAAATCGATATCCCGTCGATATACGTATCTCGACATGTCGATATCCAGACGAGATCCAGTGAATGTTACATGATATTAGGGGACTTTAAGTTTATCAAGCAATGAGGGTGTATTATGATACATTTAAGGGAACGACAATAACCGGCAGCTTTAGAATGTACTGGTGGTTACAGAATCGACGCCAACAGGAGGGAAAACTGACGAGGGGAAAGAAGCCTCCACGCGCACCTCTTTCTTACGACGTGGCCAAATGGGTGATCGGGCTGAATGCCGCGCCGTAGACATGTCAGATTGCAGCATCACGCAATGCTATCGTCAGGACTTACTGTAGTGGCAAGTGAAGGCCGAATGTGGCGGATACTAGCAGGGAAGTAATGGTGAAATTTTTTTAAAGGAATAGGACAAAACTTAGACAAACGCACGGAAAATTTCATGTTTACTTAATTTTTACGTTCGGATTCAAAAACAAAATTTTTGATGAGATGGATTGTTTCATCTGAAGCGCATGCAGGGTACTTTATACCATACAACGAGGACATTTCCACAGAACCATCGAATTCAACGGTTTACAGCAGGATACACTCCAGCGAGAGTGCTGAAGTAGCATCGGCCAATGGAATCTTACTAAATATTATAATCCAGTGGGTTCCAGAATCCTAGCATCACCTATAAAACACCTTTAAAAGTAAGCAAGTGCGAAGACTGTTCGAGCACTGGAACAATTTGTTCCATTGAAAGTGTTTAGTGCATGCCCTTCGTAGGTTGAAGTAATTTCAATAAGGCAATGCTATTTGGTTAACTGTCCGTTAATAAGACCGCAAGAACGCATTATCGCAGGGGCTTTATGGACTCTTGTCATTAATAAATAGATAACCTGTGAGATCAACCTGTATTACTTAAACTCACAGAGTAAGCTTTGGAAACCGCGCTTTTTAAAGCAGTCCTCTACACCCTAAAGGCTACCCGTTTATAATTGAATTATGGAAGAATTTCAGTATATTGATGTTTGGCAGATAGATGAAGGCGCACCTCCTAGGCCTGAATGCTTGGGGCCTACTTTTCATCTGAAACCTCACTGTCCCATTTGTGATTCTTGCTACAGCGACTTATATTGCAGTGCCTGCGTTCGTTCCGGTGCTTACACAATCGTCGCCAAATCAAAGGAAGAACTGAGGCAAGCGGTTCTTATTTAAATTCACCGGCAATTCAGTTCGTCTGATCTTTTTAAAAGGTTGCTTTCAACTAGCCAAAAAATTCGGTGTTTGTCGATGGAGTACGTACTTCTCTTGAAAGTTTTTTTGATTATTCTTGTAGGATTCAAGAACATCCCAACTTTCATGGTGCGCCGAATTATTCAACCCACGTAAGGTTTTATTTTTTTAAAGTGTCAGGCCTCCTCAACTTTGAGTTTAATCGAATCTTCAAAGTGCATGCTGAGTAGCCTAAAAAACTCACTGGAAGATAGTGAGTTTGTTTCCATTACTTCTTATACCCCATTAGAGCACCGGAAGTTATCGGTGATCAAATCACATATCAAGAAATTTCAGAAGGCCACAGACGAACTTTCTCGAACGCGAACTAGCCTGGCACGTCACTTGTACGCCGTACGTGAAAGGATCTCAGCTAAAAGTGCTGAACTCGTTGACGTTAACAAACAGCTTCATATCGTGCGGAGTGAACGGGTCAAAGAATTGTTGCTCGCTTATTTCCCCATTAACATTTCGGTGAGTTTTCCGTCTATTTTGTGGGTTTTCTCTCACCTTTCTATTCAATTGCTCTGTTTATACGGACCACAGATCATTTGAACGTTATCTATTTGCATTCGCTGACCTGATTTACGCACGAAAAACTCAACTTCCAAGCCGAATATCAATTTCATGTTCTGATTTGGCCTCCTAGGATATCTTTCTTTTGTTAGAATATAATCGATCGAGCGGACACGATCGCCGGCGTCCCACTCAACATTGACAAAACAAATATCTTATCAGGTAAAAGAGCACCCGTTCACTTTGTAGTTTCACGCCATTTTCTCGTTTCCTGTCCATTCACCTGATCGGTATAACCACACTGGATGCACTTTAGGTCCCGAACCCACCACTTCTAGTCATGTTGCACTGGCGCATGCCGTGGTGGCAGCTCGTACGACCGCAAAACTGTTCGATGTGTGGCTTCCACCGACAACCCGTAGACTTCTGTGTCTGGAGAATGTGTTTTCTGGTGACTTCGCCTTGCGAGACAATTTAGCCCATGCTTATTTGACTGTCGCACGTGCTGTTCAAATGATCTGTACGATCTGTGGCCTTACCCGTCTACCAGCCGATAAATTATCCTGGCTTGGCCTGCCTCAAGATGGGCCTCGGGAGGGTGCTGTAGGCTTTAGGAAGCCTCTAACGGGTCTTTACGTCCTCTGTCAGGCGATGCAAAAATTGGCCTTTATCGGGTAAGTTAATATTTAATTCAGTATATTTTTCAATCATATGCTACCGCTCTATTCTCCTTGTTCGGTAGTTTAGGCTTTTTTTCCTTTTTTAGAAAATTCTTCGATGAGCCCTACTTTTTGGAATTGGATGCATACGAAGACATGAATCTTTTTGAAGATACTAAGCTTGTGTCACTCAGTACAAAACGGCGTCAGTATAGATCTGTCGAAAGTCCTTGCCTGAAGGGTTCCCCTGAGACTGCTTCCTCCCACAACGAATCAGATTCCCGTCGGAAATTGCCTGACCAAGTTTTCCTGTCAAGACTGGAGTCCGACGAGGATGTTAAGTCTGACGGTGCGCATTCCACTTCCCTTGACTGGGAACTCGTAGACAGCGATCAGTATACGGAACCTTCTGGTGAACTTTGAAAATTTTATTGCATGAACCCTTTTTTAAATTTTTATATTTATTTATTTGAACAATCGCTGTATCCAGCGTTTTTAAATATCTGATTTGCAGTTATTTGCTTGTAAAAATTACTCCATCGGTACCTCGATTTTCGATTATTGACGGCCCTTCTTTATTATCATCACCTCAGAAATTGACTTACATCTCAAGTTTTTTAAGCATTAATGTTCCCGAGGAGTAGTAATATCTAGGAGCGACTGAAAAGTAGTGTCTGTTTTTCGCACGGAGATAGTCCTAAGGTGTCGGCAGGCATTTAAGCATCTATTTAGCATGGTATATATTAACGATGTGTCTAGGTGTTTATACAGTGAAACATCGTTATGTGGGCCTTAATGCACGCGATAGTTGCTTAGTTCGCCCCCTAAATTACATCCATCTCTCCGCTATGCTCCTGCTAGGCTGTGACCCGCGCATCGGCTACATTCCGGCAATCGCTTAAGTGGCCATCCCTCCAAAAGAAAGTGTCACTATCGGCATGGGAACTGCCTCGTTGCCACGCCCAGCAAGGACTACTTCTCTGAACAATGGCATCTGAAAATGGTCGTTGTGGGATATATTTCCCTCTGGAGTGGATGCTGCTTGAGTCGCCCTCTTCTACAGAAGCGATCCCTCCAGCTATCTGTCTTCCATGCAACCAACGACCGCCCAATCTCAATTGCGTTCCAGTTGTTTATGTGGAGGGGAACTTTTTCGTCATCATGACAACAAACGACACTATGGACAATTCTTTGCGCTCTCCTCGCGTCTATGTCGGAGCTGGCTATCTCCACCTTCTGTAAGTACATACCACAGAATTAGGAAATTGTGTGATCGTCACGCAGTGCGCCAATAAAATTCAGTTAAATTCGCTCAGTTGAGGACCAGCATAGAACGCGACCTTCTCGTCAAAGGCACCTTTCAGATCCCAATCGTGGTCGTCAGGATGAGTGATCGTCTTTACGTGCTGGCTACAAGGTCGGAGCAAGATGCTTAATACTGGGCACAAATCTGACACTACGTAACCTATGGGATGATGGCCTGGAGGGGAAGTGCCACCAGAAAAAAACTGGACGCGGTAGCACTGGACTACATACAAATCCCGGTACGACAAACTTTGAACATACATAACGACGATGCTGGAAAGCCATCTTCACAATTGCCCTTGAAGTCATCTGACCTGCCGGCCGAAGACACCTTGGCTAATGCAATGACAACAATGACGAAGTACCACGACTTCTCCGATGAAAACCGATACCACGGGATCTACTTAGAAGATACCATGATCCCCAACGAAATGTCATTCTTCCAATCTATTTGGCGATTGCAACAAATAGTCAAGAGAAGCGAAGGATTTGTTGACTACGACAGCATATAAATTTCAAGACTAGTCAAAGGTACCTTTTCTAGTCCCTTCTCCGCGAGAAGGTAAGCGGAATTCTTCCTAACTAGGGCTGCTGAGACGGACGCTGGACTCTTGGTAGAAGGGCGACCCAGTTGGTTTTGGGCCTACTACGGGATCACATGTCATCTACGTATGACTCCTTGAGGTGGGTGGTAGGAGAGAGAGAGAGAGAGCTACGCTTTATTTTGAAAGTAAAATTCCAAAACTTTCAGCGAAAAATGTCCTCCATTCACCGGGAATAAGGTTGGGAACACAAGCCACACAAAACCGGAAGATCACAAACAAATGGCCGAAGAATGCTTATATTAACTTCATGAAGAATCATTCTTGAATGCGTCTCAAAATATCGACCAAAGTGGACTTCTTTCAAAACGATGCCAGCGTCGTGCGCCGATGACCTCATTTTTGTTGTTTTAAAAAACAAATTGGGTTAAGATTTGGTATAAAATACGTCAAATAGGCTAACCGACATAGATATAAGAGGATTCACATGCGAATGGAGAACAGAAAAGATGGCGGCTCAATTTCAAAAGCCCGCCATAGGTGTCAGGAGATGGAGGACAGATGGGAAGAGGAGCATAATTACTGGTTTTGGAGACAGATACAACACCGGATACTCTCATATAGTTTAGCCTGCCGCTCGAAGTTTTTGTCGCGATGTGGTCTCTAGGCAAACCCTAGATCCGGGGAGTCATTGGTTAGAACTGGGCGCAGTTACGGACAGTGGGGAGCAGTTGCTGTCTGTAGTTTCCACAACTGGACACCCCTGAATCCCACTTCGCCGTCGTAGCCTTTCATAGCACAATTTGCAACAGCATTAACTGTGACTCGCCACTGACTGCTTTCCAAGCATACTTTATCATCCAACTGGAAAACGGATGTGTATGGCCTGCCCATGCTTGTTTTATCAGACATCGACTCCGTGACCTTAAATTTTTGCCAAGCACGATTTGCGAATTTTTATTTTCCTAACGAATTATTTTCCCAGTCCAGGATCGTTGGCTGATGTGGTTTTAAAATTGGATAAATTGAATTTCCTCCTAGAATTCAGTTCCGAGGATCAGCGAACTGGCTCGCTTCAAACCCGTGCTAAGAGACCGGCGTGGCCTGCTGAATGTAACTGATTGTGGTTCAAGCGGGCCATGAATGTCATCACCGGCCGTATATTTACTGGATGCGTGGGATGGGTAGCATTCGGTGTTGGGCTTGGGTACACGGTAAGATAGACATCAGCGATATAAATATCCAAAGTGCGTTCACATTGGGATCATCTAGTTTTTTACTGTCGTGGAGCTGAAGTCTTTAAAGCCACCGAGCGTACTAGAAAGTGGCATTTGATGGTGTACCACCAAAAATCATCGCTATGGTTAATGTTTGTTACCGCCGCGTCACTGCGCAAGTTCTAGTCCACAACAGTCACAACCGTTCGGTATTCATTCTAGAGTTCGACAAGGTTGTATCGTGTGGCCAATTCAGCTCAACTATGCTATTGGGTGGATTCTCAGGAAGGCCCTACATGGAGAGGATGGTGTTGTGCGTGCACCCGGACGCCGGCTAACTGATGTCGACTAAGCCGATGATATGGTCTTACTAGTTTCAAGCTTCTGTGATCTGCACTCTATGGTGACGCGTGTGGATTAGGTCATTAAATAGGTCGGTTCGGTCATCAGAGCTGGGAGGAGAAGGGTTTTCAAGCTGCATCTTTGACCAAGCGAAGGCACCTCTCGAGACTGATGGCTATAACTTAAAGAATTAGACAGATTCCACTATCTCGGGGTGAGGCTGTTGTCGAATGGGCAGCGTAAGGACGACATTGTTTCCCGAATCAATGTTGCCCGTCAATTTTTATCAAGCCTTAGAAAGCACCTATGGATCCGATGCGACATTTTCATTTACACTAAGCTTCGCGTGTACCGTGCATCTGTCCGTTCTATCCTTTTATATAGCTGGGAATGCTGGGCTATGCGCGTGGAAGACCAGCAAAAACTGGAGGTATTTAACCACCATTGCTTGAGGATCACCCTTCAAGTGAATTACACCGACTTCTTCTCAAATGAAGCTTTCCGCACTCGCTGCGACAATATCACGAGGATCTCCAAGAACGACGACTAAGTTAAATTGATCACGTTCTCTATAGTCCTCCTCTCGAGCTATTCATTCTAGAGTTCGACAAGGTTGTATCGTGTGGCCAATTCAGCTCAACTATGCTATTGGGTGGATTCTCAGGAAGGCCCTACATGAAGAGGATGGTGTTGTGCGTGCACCCGGACGCCGGCTAACTGATGTCGAATAAGCCGATGATATGGTCTTACTAGTTTCAAGCTTCTGTGATCTGCACTCTATGGTGACGCGTGTGTATTAGGTCATTAAATAGGTCGGTTCGGTCATCAGAGCTGGGAGGAGAAGGGTTTTCAAGCTGCATCTTTGACCAAGCGAAGGCACCTCTCGAGACTGATGGCTATAACTTAAAGAATTAGACAGCTTCCACTATCTCGGGGTGAGGCTGTTGTCGAATGGGCAACGTAAGGACGACATTGTTTCCCGAATCAATGTTGCCCGTCAATTTTTATCAAGCCTTAGAAAGCACCTATGGATCCGATGCGACATTTTCATTTACACTAAGCTTCGCGTGTACCGTGCATCTGTCCGTTCTATCCTTTTATATAGCTGGGAATGCTGGGCTATGCGCGTGGAAGACCAGCAAAAACTGGAGGTATTTAACCACCATTGCTTGAGGATCACCCTTCAAGTGAATTACACCGACTTCTTCTCAAATGAAGCTTTCCGCACTCGCTGCGACAATATCACGAGGATCTCCAAGAACGACGACTAAGTTAAATTGATCACGTTCTCTATAGTCCTCCTCTCGAGCTCAGTTATACTGCCCTCGACCCTGCACCGTTGCTCACCTGGAGGCTTAAAAAAGGTCAACTGAAGACCTGACTCGACAGGGAAGTTAGTTTCTTGAATCTCCGGTATTCAGTCTCCATCGATGGAAAAGGGAATGGGTTGAGCTGCCCAGATCCGCTGCCGCAAAGTATCACGCGTCGAGAGATACAATACGTAACATCATCGAGGCTGCTAGATCGGGCCTGATTGCAGCTGTAACAAGTACAATTAATTACCAAGCGGATTAATTTACACAGTATTAGGCTTAAATGTACGGCCCAACAATCTGTACGACCCCAAATTTTTCCGTTTAGGAGGAGAAGCATCAAGACAGCAATAAGAGGCTTCTATTTCGTACTAAAGCCTGATGATTGTTTGAGTCTCCGACGCACTGCTGCCCCTAAGTCTGTGCATATGGGCCACCGAACAAGATATGTATGTGCAAATCATTCTGTGAATATTTTCCGTGAAGGCTCCTCAGTGAGAGTTTGGTGAGTTGATGGAGTACCGATGTTCGGTTTCGTTAGGAACTTATTCATATACCCAAAAACGGCTGTCAAGATAGGGAAGCCTTATATGCGCTTGAGACGCCTACAGTCTTACAGACCAACAATATCTTGCAAATAGTAGTGAATTGTGCAATTTGACCGCAAACGGCTATTCACATTTCAGATCGATCATTTTAAAGCTGGGGGCAGAAGGTTTGGCGTTCAGATCAAAACCGATGTACATCCAGCATGAAAACATAGGCTAAACAGTGACCACTATTATAACCATCTTCTAAGGAAGTCGGACACAGCCTAAAGAGGAGGCAGTGCGTCAAACCAAT
This sequence comes from Schistocephalus solidus, assembly GCA_017591395.1. NCBI lineage: Eukaryota > Metazoa > Platyhelminthes > Cestoda > Diphyllobothriidea > Diphyllobothriidae > Schistocephalus > Schistocephalus solidus. The sequence goes on along the minus strand of WEDG01003767.1, from coordinate 1,434 downwards.
GTTTTGGGGCTGGCATAGTGACTAGTCTCGCCATTTTCCTACGTAGCAATTAGGATCTTTCAGCGGGATGGCTCAGAACAGTAGCATGCAACATTAAATGACAGCCAATTGAACCCATTGACCACTGTCAGATAAATATCACCCCAATTCTCATATGTGCTTCTGGTCGCTCTCTTCATCACCGTTTCTTAATCGTGCTTTTCAACGTATGCTTTGCCTTTTACCATAAAATGGTAATACGTTGGGTGATAGTTTGAGTGTCAGCCCTTCAGCTCAGAACTTTCAACTGGATTTTACTGAGACCTGGCCGATAAAAAAATCTGGTTTCACTGGGACTAACTACTGAACGCCGGATAAAACCTAAAAATGGACTAAAATTATCTATCCATTTTACTGGCGCACCATATTTATGGCCGTTCTGTCAGCCCATCAGCTCAGAACTTTCAACTGGATTTTACTGAGACCTGGCCGATAAAAAAATCTGGTTTGACTGGGACTAACTACTGAACGCCGGATAAAACTAAAAAACGGACTAAAATTATCTGTACATTTTACCGGCGCAGCATATTTATGGCCGTTCTGTCCGAATGGCAGGAGCGAAGGGTGTGCATGGTGTATCGGTGTTGTCGGCATTGTGGTGAATTCCGTTGTCATGGTGCACCCTAGAATATATTCTTATCATTTATGTGAGACCTTTTGAGATTTTAAAATACTCTTATTAGTGGCAGTTCGACCGTTGATTTCGACGAGGTCCACCGTATGCTCCACACTAGGTGGTGCAGGGACGGTGACTTGCGCGTGAATTAGTTTTAAGTGATAGTAGCCTTGCGCTGCAGCTACCACACTCTCTCCTCCTCCCCCACCTGAGCCCGGTGTCAAGACAGAGTCAAGAATACCGGAGATGGGAGAGGGCGCAGGTGGCTGGCGCGGCCGGAGCCGCCCCTGGGCGTGCCACCACACTTGGCTCTGATCCCACGGAGTGGGAGTGCCATAAAGGCCACATTAAGAAGGAGCCATTACAACCTGACTCTCAGTCCGCCAGTCAGCCACTCCACACAAAACACACATTGGGCTGACCATGCGGTCCGAGTTATCCCGTCAGTTGGCAACCTTCCAAGCCACGGTGTTTAGCGCACCGTGATAGTTTCAAGCGCGTCAGATTGTTTATAGTGAGGAAAATACGCTAAGCTCTCGACCTCACTCTCTCCCCAACCCCCACAATCAGTCCAATGTCCAAGCCGGTCAGTTGTCTGATGCGGAAGCGGGCGCAGCTGCTGGTGACCTCGTCTACGTGTACTACGTACACGACCTGGCCCCCCAAACACAAGCACCAGCATTTCACACAATAGGGGGTTAAACGGCTTACATCTCACATGTGTGAGATAGCCAGAGGTCACGTTAAGAAGGAACCATCGCAGCCTGACTCTCAGACCA